>PVJH01000807.1:50129-261521 GCA_004026705.1 Nesogale talazaci | reverse complement strand
AAAATTTAAAATATTTTCCTCATACCTCAGTTAGCACACTCTACTATAAATGTTATTATTCACTACTAAACAAAGATCCTACTTTTATTTATTCTGTAAAATGTAATGATCATTGTACTCTTCTATTTCTACTTTGCTTTTGCTGAGCACAAAACGTTTTCACTTAGATATTGAATTTATGAACTACAAGGTGCCAGTCAATCTAACTTGGTAATCCTTTACACTTTCTTTACTACTCTTGAAGGAAAAATTATAAAAATGCATGACTATTTTGTTCAAATTTCAGTATTGAGCATGATCCTTTAAAATGCATATTGTAACATTACATTTTCTCTTCTAACAATTTCCCCAAAATATGTGCAAGAGGCATACTCTTTTCCACTTTCTAAGTCCCAGCCACTCAGAACTGGTTCCCAGGTCACAAGGTAGAAATACACTGTATCTCAGATTAATTGCCTGCCCAGTCCTATTCTGACCCTTAGGTACCCAGAGCGAGGCTAAAGTTCACAAATTAGAATTCAGTCCTCTGGACTGCCCAAAAGGCAGATACCAGCCCCTCCTTACTCTTGCTGTCTTTGTGTGTTCATTCGTTTACTAGAAGGACTCTCAGAATTCACCAGTTTATCTAATATATTTTTAAATATTACATCTATAAAGAATATAATGGAGAGTTACATTGGTGAGGTCTGGCAGAGGTCATAGCCCAAAGCTTCCATTATCCCCAGAAATGATTTCCTCCTGAGAGCAGACGCTCACACTAATGCAAGAAACTCCCCATTTTTCTGTACTCAAAGCCTTTTTTTTGCTTCATTATATAGTGTAATCATGATTGTATAGTTTTATTGTGGACATGATTTATCAAATCATTACTGATACTAGCTTGAATGCATTATCCGCCCCTTCCTTTCTGAGATCAGCTATCCTGGTCTCTGTGACTTAGCCAATCATCACTCATTAGCATAAATCTTCAAGTGTATTATGGAAGTTTAACAAAATACCCTAAACTGAAAACCAAACACACTGCTTGCTATTATCTATCTCTCTGTCTATCTATCTATCTATCTATCTATCTATCTATCTATCTATCATTTATCTATCTATCATCTAGCTATGCTATCTTCTCTCCACCGAAACATAGGAAATACTCCATACATATTTTCTATTGTTGGGGTTATTTTCTGATTACAGTACTCTTCGTTCAGACAACCATGTGGTTTGTTCTCGTGTTGCTGTTGGGTGTCGTTGAATCAGTTTCAAGTCATAGTGACCTACAACAGAAGGAAGCCTTGTCCATCTCACACCATCCTCACAGTTGTTCTGATGTCTGACTTCATCGTTGCCCCCACTGTGTCCACCCATCTTGTCGAGGACCTTCCCCTTGTCACACAGCCCCTCCACCTTATCAATCATCATGCTGTTCTCCAGGGTTTCATCCCTCCTGATACATGCCCAAAGTACATGAGAGGAAGTCTCACCATCTCCGTACCCAAGTAGCAGTCTGGCTGTATTTCTTTCAAGACAGTTTAGTAAGAAATTCCCTAGATTTCTGTGTTCAGATGCTAATGCCAACATTAGAGGTATGCAATGTAACTGAGAGCAGAAGCTGTATGTTTTAAAAATCATTTTTTAGGGGGCTCATACAACTCATCACAACCCATCCATCCATCCATTGCATGCAAAGCACATTTGTACATTTGTTGCCATGATCAAAACATTTTCTTTCTACTTAATCCCTTGGTATTAACTCCCTCCCCACCACTCCCTCCCTCATGAACCCTTGATACTTTATAAATTACTATTATTTTGTCATATCCTACACTATCTGATGTCTCCCTTCACCCATTTCCCTGTTGTCCGCTCCCCAGGGAGGAGATTATATGTACATCCTTCTAATCGGTTGTTCCTTTCTACCTTCCCTCTATCTTGATGGAATTGCCACTCTCACCATTTGTCTTAAGGGATCATCTTTCCTGGATTCTCTGTGTTTTCAGTTCCTATCTTTACCAGTAGACATGCTCTGGTCTACCCGGATTTGTAAAGTAGAATTGAGATCCTGGGGGTGGGGGCGAAGCACTTAAGAACTAGAGGAAAGTTGCATGCTATAGTGCACCCTGACTGACTTGTCACCTCCCTGCATCCCGTCTGTAAGGAGATGTCATAAAAGCCCTATTTTTATGTTCTCCTGCTCCCCTCAACTCTTTACTCAAATCTCACCTGCTTGCTAAGTGCTTCACTGACCACCGTACTTAATTTTGCAGCTCTTTCCCATATAGCTACTGAAATTTCTCTATAGAACTTTCCCCATAACATTTATCATCTTTGAAATAAACTAAGTAATTTACTTAAATTAAAAAATTAAAACATGATTCTAATAAATGTAATGATTTTTATTTTAACTTTTATCATTAATTCAGAAACTTGGTCATCAAGTGTTCTGTAAATATTCTAAAATGTGTGACTGAATGATAACTTTAATATTTGTAACTTCCTCATTTTCACTATCCCAGGCATTAATTACTTCTGAATTGGTCTAACATTGGTTTAACAAAATTTCTATGTCTTATTTAGATTAATCATTCTTCTTTCCTTTCTTCAGTTCTATGGACCTATTATGTTGGGTTACTGTGACTCAGAATTGACTCGAGGGCTGTGAGCTATTTGAGTTAGTTATGGACACTATTAAAGTTATTTTCTCCGTGTATACTGTTCCACACTGTGGAAACATGATGATGTCATAAACCGAGGTTCACATTCAAGTTATTTTCAAGACCTTTTACAAGGTGTTCTAGCTTTTATTTCTTGGCCTTTCATTGGCTTTTGTAAGAAAACGTGAATCAAAAGAAAAAACAAAGAAAACATGAATCATTACTGTCCACTCATTTCAGTCCTTTTTGTGTCATCACAAAAAAGTAGTGATTTTTTGAGCCATATTAATATATGTATAATACTTATGATGTTAACCTTAGCTACTTCCAGAAAATTCCTTTCTTTCTAAAATCTTCATGGTTTAAAATCAGACTCCTTCCTATGTAGAATACTCAATGATTGTTTTTTATTTTACCTATTATCTGGTTGGCATCCTAATTATATAACATTGTCATTATCTGACAAAAATTATATTTCTCATTACCAAGGGACTGTTGAGAGTCATGTCATTTTTCAAAGTTATATTTGGATAAAGAGTCCTTGCTGCTTTAAAAGTGAGCTGAAAGCCTGGTTTCTTTATATTGTTTTCTTGGTCAATTTATAGATGGATTAACCTTCAATATAATTCTGTCAAAGAATATAAAAAAACTTACAACAGTCAAAATTCTGTGCTCATCTTGGTACATTATATCTAGCTGTTCTACTGGATATTTTGCAAGGGGTTGAAGAACCTTTAATCAAATGTCTTCAACTTATTGATAAAGAACTTGAGTCTTGTGTAAGAGGAATGATACACTCCATACCCAAGATGTCTGATTTCCAATCCAAAGCTCAGTGGGAAATTGAAGGGACTTTTAAAAGAAGCTTTCTGTGTCCACTGTTTTGGGGTTTTTGGGTTTGTTTTAGGCACTGGATTGTGAGATAGCTCTGCACTGTTTCTTTTCAACACCAAGGTCTTTTATCTTCTTCTCTGTTCTTTAAGTTACAGCATCACTATGAATCTTTCCTGATTCTGGAAGCAGAATTGTTCTCTTCCTCTAATGTAAATGTGTCCTCTTTATAGTACATTAAATCTAATTTTGTGCCCTGAAATACTTAACTAATCTATAAAACCAAACCAAACAAATAAAACAACTAAAAAAAACCCATTCACCAGACACACAGCAAAACACCACAGGGTTTTGACTATGCCACTTTTTACATATGTGAACCAGGAAGAAACTATTTCATCTGAATATTGCTTGTTTTTACATATAAAATGGGGGTAGGGCTACATTATTTACTGAATTTTTTCATTTTTGTCAAAGCAATATTGTTTTATGTGACAAAATGAAAGCCAACGTGTAATTTATCCCCAGGAGCTGCTGGCATTCTTAATATTTCATGCTATGAATATGGCTGTAGCTTTTGGATCTTTGAGTTTGTGAATACCCTTAATCCCATACTCCGGAAGAAAAAAAAGATCACCAAATTAATTTTTAAACTTTATTAGAATATTTAAGACATACTTTCTTATAAATGAGGCTCGGCAGTTCCAATCGTTTCATTTATCTTTTTATTATTTCCATGAGGATGCACAAAACTCTTGCAACATCAACAGAAAGCTAAGATAACTATGCCTATTGCTGCTGTGGTGAGAGTCCCTTGAGTTGGTCTTGACTCAGAGGGACCCTAGCACAGCGGAACGGGCTCCCCCAGGCCGCAATGGCCTGGGACTGGCTGGGTGCTGGGAGTCAGGATTGCCGTGACGGCAGTGAGTTTCTAAATACATAGATGGTCCCTATATCAGTCCTGTGGGATGTTGGGGAAATAGAACACAGCCCTGGCTCTGATATACTAACTGTATGTTCTTCAGCAACTGCTTCAATCTCTTTATTGATCTTACTTTTTCTCAGGGGAAAAGTGAAAGAGGCCAGTTTGAACATTTCCCATATTTTTTTCTGGTGAAAAAACACCTCTGACCCCCAAGAAACAAAAACAAACCCATTTCTACCATAATGGAGTCAATTCTGAGCTTTAGTAGCTTTTCTTGGCTGTAAATCTCTTTGCTTTTTATTATTTTAAGTCTTTATGGGAGTAGCTTGCCTTCTTTTCCTCTCATGGACTTGAACTGCTGACCCTGTCACTAGCAACTCTAAGCTTAGTTGACGATGCCACACACCTCACTTTTCAAACTCACTGCCACCAAGTCAGTGCTGCCTGATAGTGACTTTGCAGGATAGAGGAGAACTGACCTCTGGATTTCACAGGCTCGGAATCTTTCTGGAAGCAGACATCTCATTTTCTCCCAAGGAGCAGTTGGTGGATTCAAACCACTGACCTTGTCTTCAGTAGCTCAATGTACAGACTAGTACACCACCATTAATTCACTAGCATTCAAAATCCTACTAGCCAGATTGCTAGCAAATAATGGGCTCTCACTTTTAGGAAATGATACTTGTCTTCTTCATTATAAGTTCGCAAGGGAACTTAAATAGTTCTCTCACTCATGATATAAGGAGGGGTACAACTTGCTTGTTCTTCCTCTGCCTTCTGGTTCAAATGGTCAGAGGAGCCATTGAGATCCTTCACACTTAGTAGATTATACACCTATAACAGAGGAGAAATAAAATATAAAAGCCTTACTTGCTTTTCTTTTGATTATTCAGTGAGCTGAGAAAATTATAATTATTATTATTGATTTTCTCTTGGCTACCTTCTTGGAGCTGATTCTCTGTAGAGCTCTAATACATCTTTAAAATTGATGAATAGTTAATGACCTGGGGAATTTAAGGAGGAATTATTATTGGAATTTATTAAAGTTCTAGTTCTATTTTGCTTTGTTCTTTTTTTGGGGGGGGCCATCATTGCCTTCTGGTGGTGGGAGTAGGAGGCCCGGCCTGTGCTCCTGTGGATCCGCTGCTGGAATTGAACCTCCATCCCAGTGGGCTGCAGTCCTGCGCACAACCACAATGCCACTGGACTCAGCCTGCTTTGTTCTTTAATAACAGAACTAAATAGGCACTTACACAACAATAGATCATCCATATTGACTGGACCAATGTCTACCAAACCAAACCAAGCTCACTGACATCAAGTTGATTTCAACTCACAGTGACCACAGTCCTCTGGTGGGTAAATGTGTACAGGAACAGAGCGTCTCGTCTTTTTCCCTTGGAGTAGCTGGTGGGTTTGAACCTCCAACCTTGAAGTTAGCAGCTCAAAACACATACCGCCAGAAGTCCTTGTTGTTGTTGTTGGTAGGTACCATCGAGTTGGTTCTGACTCATAGTGAGGTATGAATCTTCCTGGACAAGAAAAACTTCAAAGAATATGCCATAAGACACCCACACCTAAGGAAAATCCTTGCCAACTCACTGTGCTCAGGAGACCAACATCCAGCTAACACAAGCAGGAGACCATCATATAGTGCAACTTCTTCCAAGGAAGAATTCCAATTCCAATTCTGAAAGGAATTACCAAGCTAACACATTCTCAGAGGGAGAAGGAAAGAATTAAGCCCATCACATAAACATAGCACACTAAAATGAAGGGAGATAGGAAAACACCCAACAGAAAGGATAGAAGCTGACAGCAATGGTAGTAATAACTTTGAATGTCAACAGCCTGAACTCATGTAGTAAGAGACAAAGGTTAGCAGACTGGCTCAGAAAACATAATCTATCAAACTGTTGTCTGCAAGAGACATATCTTCAGCTTGCAGACAAAAATAGTCTAAGTATAAAAGGCTGTTGGAAAAATATACCAGGCACATGCTTTAAAAAAAGCAGGGGTTGCAATCCTAATCTAAGGTGCAATCCATAACAAGAAACAAGAAGGGGCACTATACAATGCTCAAAAAAATCAGCAGAACAGGAATCAGTAATAATAATAAATATATATGTGCTTAATGAAAGATCTGTGAGATTCATCAAACTAATCAAAAGATGAAAAAAGAAATCACAGACTCAACAATCATTGTAGGTAACTATAATACACCACTCCTAGAGAAAGATACATCACTGGGAAAGAAGCTGACCAAGGAAACTACAGAGCTACATACTACATTGAGGTGACTGAACTTGATATATATATTTATAAAGCTCTCCAACTAAATGCAGAAAACCTCCTATTCCTTTTAAATGGCTCATTTTTGAAAATATTCCAGATGCTGGGACACAAATTAAACCTGAGTAAGTTCAAACACATAGTGATCACTCAGACGTGAGACCTCTTGGATCATCATGCCTTAAAGCTAGAGATCAGCACAGGATGACCAGAAAAACAAGGGCAAACAACTGAAGATGAATAATGATTTGTGACATAAATGTGTACTACCCCAGAGTAGAGAGGAAATTAGGAAGTTTTTAGAAATTAGCAAGAATGAGAATACAATGTACAAAACCCATGGGGCACAGCAAAAGCAGTTAAAAAGAAAGTTTGACAGTAATTAGTTTATATAGAAAATAAGAAGAGGAGGGCAGTGATGTCCCACTCTCCCAAAAGCAAAAAAAAACAAAACAAAAAAACCACAAAAACGAAAACCAAAAAAAAAAAAAAAAAAGAAGAAGAAGAAAAAGAAAGAGGGATTTATTACTGGTGCACTATCACAAAACCTCCAGCAACTAGAACAGAGTCAACAGAACAACCCATTCAAGAGCAAAAGAAAAGAAATAATAAAAATCAAGATGGAGTTTAATGAGTGGGAAGACAAGAGAACTGCAAAAAATCAATACAGCATAAATGCTGCTTCTTTGAAAGAATCAACAGGATTAACAGAACGATGATCAATCTAACCTAGGAAAGGAAGAAACAAACATCGATAGCCAGGAGGAGGGGTGAAACTGGGGAAATCACAATGGACCCCAATAAGATTAAAGGACAATCACAAAGTACTATGAAAATCTGTATTCTACTAAATTCAACAACATAGAAGACACGGACAAATACTTGGAAAAAGCATCCCTCCCTAGCTTATCCCAGGTAGGAGTCAAGAACCACAGGAGAACTATACCAAAAGAAATAGATATTGTTATTAAGAAACTACCAATGAAAAAAGTTCTTGGCCCAGATGACTTCATAGGAGAATTCTACGAAGCACTCAGGGAAGAGCTAACACCAATCCTTCTCAAATGATTTCAGCTCATAGAAAAAGATGACAAACTCCCAAACTCATTCTATAAAGTCAATATAACATCGATACTCAAGGCAATGATCCCCCAGGAATAGTGAACTACACACCTATCTAAATGTCTAATAAATATAGTTGCAAAAATCCTTAACAAAATATTGACCACAAGAATACAAAAGTATAGAAAACACATCATTCATCATGATCAGGTGAGATTCATTCCAGGAATGCAGGGACGGTTTTACCTTTCAAAAGTCAGTCAATATTTTTCACCACACTGATAAGAAAAAGGATAAGAATTACATGATAATATCGATAGATGGAGAAAAAGCATTTGATGACATCAAACTCCCATTCCTAATTAAGACACTCGAAAAGATAGGAATGGAAGGGGGCTTCCTCAAGTTAATATAAGGTGTTTAGAAAAATTCAATAGCCAACCTCAGAATTAATGGAGAAAAGATGAAAACAATCGTCTGTAAAAGGAGATCAGACAAAGATGTCCCTTGTCCCCACTTCTTACAAAACCATATTGGGGGTCCTAGCTAACAACATAAGGCAGTGAAAAGACATTAAAAGTATCCATCTGGGAGAGGGTGAGGTGAAATTGTTGCTATTTTTAGAGGACAAGATTGAAAACCCCAAAAACTCCACAACAGAAGTACTGGTAGTGAGAGAGGAATATGGAAGAGTGGTGGGATACAAGATTAACAAATAGAAGTCTATTGGTTTACTATATATATAGTAACACACACATATATATACATATACATTCTCTATATATCAGACAAGACCTACAAGATGGAAGAGGAGATCAAGAAGGCAGAACCCTTCATAATAGCCAAGAACAAACTGAAATATTTAGGGATATATCTAACCAAAAAGCCCCAAAAGACTTATATGAGAAAAATCACAGAACCCTATTATAGGAAACCAAAAGAGACCTCCACAAATGGAAGAATATTTCATGTTCATGGATTGAAGACGCAATATAGTAAACTTATCAATCTTACCAAAGGCACTATATAAGTTTAACTCTATTGTGGCAGTCACCAATCTGTGTCAATTTCAGCAGTGAGAGTGTAAGGGTGGAGTCTAGCCTGTGAATCTGGAGATAGGAGGCTGCTGTGTGGGCATCACTTTCTCCTGAGAATTCTGGCAAGTCTCATGGTATTTCCTATTTGGAGGAGAGAGACTTTACTCAGTCTCTTAGAGACCCACCACTGACAAGATGAGATGACAGTATGCTGTCAGATCCTGATTGCTGGAGACTGGATTTGCTGAAGGAGAAGCCATATAGGCTTACCCTGGTGGAACAAAACTTCTGGGGCTGGAGAAGCCATGTGGAGTCTTTTGCCAGTGTTGAGATGCGTGGAGGCCATGGGGAAACCCCTACCAGTGCTGAGATGCTATTACCGCCAATGGATACTGCTGATGGACCCTGAGACCAGGAACCGTGGAACCATGGAGAGACACCTGTCAGCACTGGGATGCTTCTACTGCCACTGGATACATAAGACTCTGCATCCACTGGCCTGTGATTGTCCTGGTGTAATTGCATGTGCTTTGTGAGTTGGAAGGAGATTTTATAGACTGCTATTGAACATATGGGCTAATATTGGACTTATGACCTTGGACTGGACTGGGCTGGGATGTTTTCTAAATGTTCCATTCCTCTTGTATATAAGCCTTTCCCTTATATCCATATGCATGTTTATGAATTCATTTCTCTAGTCTGCCCGGACTAACACAGCTATCCTGATTGAAAAACCAATAACCTTCTTCAAAGAATTGTAAAAACTGATCACCAATTTCATAGAGAGAAGGAAGAAGCCCAGAATTAGCAGAGAAGTCCTTAAGAAGAGGAGAAAGTTGAAGGGCTCACCTTGCCTGACCTTCACACCGACTATACAGTCACAGTGGTCAAAACAGGGTGGTATTTGAATAATGACAGATACTCAAAGCAATGGAAAAGAACAGAAACCCCCCAAAATAAAGCCATCAGCAAATCGACAACTGATATTTAACAAGGGCCCAGAAAACAAGTGGGAAGCAGATGCCTCTTGAACAAATAGTGCTGGAAACAATGTATATCCACCAATGGAAAAAATGAAACAAGACATTTACCTCAGCCTATGAATAAAAACAAACTCAAGGTGGATCACAGACTTAAAAGTAAAACCCAAACTATCAGGACCATCAATGAAGGAATCTAAGACAAACCTAAGAACATTAGCACAGGGCATACATAGGCTAACTATAATACAGAAGAGAACCCACACAGAAGAAGCTGAAACTGACAAATGGGATATAGTAAGGATAAAACACCTATGTGCATGGAAAGGCTTCTCCAATAGAGTAACAAGAGCACCTACAGACAGGGAGAGGAATTTTAGGAATGTCATAACAGATAAAGCGTTTATTACTGCAATCTACAATACCTTCCTACCTTGCAAAAAAGAAGAAAACAATCCCCTGAAGAAGTGGGACAAAGATCTGAACAGAAACTTTATTATGGATGATACCTGAATGGCTAATAAACATATGATAAAATGCTCTCAATCATTAGTCATCAGAGAAATGCAAGTTAAAGCAACTATGAGATACCACCTAATTCCCTTAAGGATAGGCCAAATCAGAAAATCAGAGAGCAACAGATGTTGGAGGGGATGTGGCAAGATAGAAACTTTCTTCCACTGGTGGTGGCCTTGTAGCTACTTGAAACCACTGAAGAAAGTCAACTGGCGAAAGTCACACTTGCAAAGAATTGGAAACAACCTAAATTTCTAACAATAGACAAGTGGATTAGAAAACTGGCACTTACACACTGTGGAGTACTATGCATCACGAAAAATCACTGATGGCTGTACATCATCTCATGGAAGAGTTAGAGGAAATTATACTAAGCAAAATTAGCTAAATGCAAAAGGACAAGTACAACATGAGTCCACTGAGGGAAGTATCATCAGCACAGTAAGGACAGAAGAAAAGTCACTTATCTCACAATATCGAGGCTGAGAAACAGCCAATTGGATGAAGGACAGGCTATATTCAAGGATGCACACGTCATTCCAACACAAAGAAGCGGAAAGGTGTGGGGAGGGAGAGAGAAGAAGGGGAGGGAGAATATGGTCCTTGAGGAACAGGACACTAGCCCACCCAAGTGAGGTTATTATGTCTCCACAGAAATGGGAGTGTGCATGCAGACTCCACCATGGCTTGCCAAACCTTGAAGCCAACATAACCACATGGAGCAACTCATGAAAAGAGTGGGCTACTGGGCCAGCTCCAGTGAGAACCAAATTGACCCCCTCCTTAATGTCCTATATGTAAACCTTAGAATTGGAAAGATCATCAGTGAAAAATAGGGATAAACTTAATGCCTAATACAAGCCATAAACACACTATCCAACAGGGAGAGACATACACAACACACAAAAAACAGAAACCTGGAACTTCCAAAAAATAAGACATCTGTGTGTACAAAAAGACTTACAAAAAGGGAAGAAAAATCCCCTAAAGAGTGGGAAAAATTGGCAATGATATATCAGGGCTAATCTCAAAATCTATAGAAAACTGCAATATTTCAGTGAGAAAATAGATGAATAGTTCAATATATTAATGAGTAGACAACTTGATTAGACCACTGGTGACCAACAAATATGTGAAAATTATCACTGGTGGCCAACAAATATATCCAGAAGTGTACACGATCACTAGCCATTCAAGAAATGCAAATCAAAACAATGATGAGATGCCACCATAAATGGAACTGATAGCAACAGTTAAAAAAACAGAGAATAACAAATGCTGAAGTTTGTGGAGAGATTAGAAAGTGCATACACTGATGGTCGCACGACAAAACTGTGCAACCCCTGTGAATGGTGGTATGGCACTTCCACAAATAAATAGGAATAAAAATGTCATATGAGACAGCAATCTCAATTCAATGTATACTCTGAACAAATAAGGAGCAAAATAGGGGTAGATATATGTACACCCACGTTATTTACAGCAGTAAGAAGACAGATACAACCTCCGGGCTTTGGGTGTCATAATGGATCACTGAACTTTGGTGCATACAATGGAATGCTATGCACTTATAAAGCATCATGATGAAACTGTCAAGCACCTCAAGACGTGGGTGAATTTGGAAGATATATTGAAAGAAATTAGTCAATCCAAGAAAGACAGGGCTTTCTGCTTTTGTAAAGTGTTGCAGTATAAGAAACAGATTCAGATTGCTGCGAGTCGGCATCGACTTGATGGCAGTGAGTCTCTTTGATTATTTATAAAGACAAATACTGTATGAGACCACTATTATAAAAAGAAGAAAATAACTAAAAAGAATGGTTTTGTCACCCAAAGAACTCAGCTTTGATTGTTATGTAATAAAAATAAGTATAAATCATCTGTACCTTATTTAATTAAAAAAAAAAGTCCTTGAGAGTTTGGGTGTTGCTTTCTGTATTTCTTCACTGTTCTTACGCTGCATGTTTGAAACAATAAGTATTCTGACTATTGCCGGGCTGATGAACATGCAAGTGAAGGTGATTCTTTACCTCTCACCTCTCAATTATGCTTTGCATAAAACGAGATCTGTGGTGAGACTAGAGTGGATGCTTTGGGTACTAGATTCCAAAAGAAGTGACTTTCATCTTCTTGCTTTTCCTGGATCTGTCCATCTCACCCTGAGGCAGAAATGCTACTTCTGAAGAGGATGAGATCTTTGGGAGATAAAAAATAAAGGCTATCCTGAAGTGTCTGTAGTCTTCATCCTTAGAATTCTTCATTGATTATTGTTAACCATGTCTTTTTCAGCTTCACCGAAGAGCTAGATAGAAATCTTTCTTCAGATAAGAGTGAAGATAATAACATAACATATTGGCAAAGTAAATTAATGTGAACCTCAATAACTGATGCCTAGATCTCCAGATAATTGACTGAGAGCTATAGCTATTAACTCACACATTTTAAAAAATTGAGTAGATCATGTTGTATTTTGAGGGAATGGGGAGTAGCACTTCTGAAAAAGAAGAGGATGGATGCTTGGTATCATGGGCTGGACAGTCTCAAAAAGGCACGGGGTATTTTCTTGGAACATCTCGCACTATTCACACTGCACACTCAGAGGACCACAGTCACCTAACATTCATCATCAAAAAAGCAAATTCTGCTGCATGCTTCTCTCATGAGATATGTGCTTAGTTTTCTAGGCATCTCTCAACCCTGACCTGAAATTAAAATTTATGGCATGCATAAAGCGTATTTCTCCCTTAGTCTCATGGAAAGTGTATGGTTTTTTTCATTAATGGCTGAAAACTCCCTCTCTGAATTCCTCAGCATTTTCTTAAAAATCATTCCTTGGTATCGATTCCTACCACCAAGACCAATCGAACCAGTACAATTTGTGCAATAGGAGCAGGCTGCTGGCACTCACAGAGCAGGAGACCCAGTGGGACAAGTCCTTCTCCCCTATGAGGTCGGTGATGAGACTTCTGTTTCCTCTGACAGACCTCAAGGAGGCACTTGCGGTCATCATCTCATTTAGGTGTCTTGGAAGAAGCAGTCCTTCTCCAGGGTCTGAGTGGGGAGTAGGGCGGCCGCAAGCCCCGTGCATTGCCTGAATAGAGGAGAAGGTAAATCACAGAAAAATGAAGGATAGTTAGATTTTTCATCAATGAATATTTTTGTTACTAGAATCAGTTCGATATTGCATCAATTTACAAAAGACAATAATAGGGAGATTATGCCAACAAATGGCCCAAGAATTCTTTTATTTATCACTAATGACACACAATCATTCTATGGGATGTTGTCTTCAAAGATGTAAGAATTTTAGAGGCATTCCATGCTTTTAAGAACTCAGGATTTTTTTTTCTTTTCAATTGAGGTTTTTCTCCCTTTTATTTGGTCCTTGTTTTATGTCTTTGTGTTTTATGTGTTTTTGTGTTTTATATCTTTGTTTTTTTTTTAATTAAAAGATCACTTTATTGGGGGCTCTTACAACTCTTATTACAATCCTTACATCAGTTATATCAGGCATATTTGAACATATGTGGCCATCAATCTTTTCTAGACATTTACTTTCTATTGAGCCCTGGATATCAGCTTTTTACCCCCTCCCTCCCTGTCCTCACCCTTGTGGATCCTTGATAGATTATAGATTATTATTGTTTTCATATCTCACACTGACTGCTGTCTCCCTTCCCTCATGGTTTCTGTTGTTCTTGCCCCATGAGGGTGTGTGTGTGGTTATGTGCCAATCATTGCGATTGGCTCCTCCTTCCTCCTACCTTTTGGTATCATTATTCCCATTCCTGTTCCTGGATTCCATAAGTCGTGAGCTTTATCTCTTAATTATACCTGTGTACATGCTGTGGTCCAGTCCAGAGCAGGAGGTGGTACAGGGGTCACGAAGCCTCTAGAAGCTAGAGGAATAGTGTGTGTTTCATCATGCTCTGCTTCGCTCTGACGGACTCATCCCTCCTCCCTGTCTCCTTTGCAGGGGAATGTTCTATTGTCTACAGGTGGGCTCTGATCTTTGCTCTGACCCCCCTTGTTCTCAACAACGTGGTTTTGTTTATTGTGATGAGTCTTCTAATACCTGTTACCTGGTCCTGATGACACCTCATGATCGCACTGGCTGGTATGTTTCTTCCATGTAGCCTTGTTACTTCACTGCCGAATGACCGAGGGGGCACTGTAACTTCAAGTCTTTAAGTCCCCAGATGCTATATCTTTTAATAGTTGGGCACCATCTGTTTTCTTCACCACATTTCCTTCTGCACCCATTGTGTCTTCAGGGATTGTGCTGGCGGGTGGGGAAAGGATGGGATATTGAGCATCACCAAATGCCATTTTGTTAGAACAAAGAGTTCTTATTGAGAGAAGGTATGAAATCTGCCCGAAATCTGCCCACACCTTCAGTAGATCTCCTTATAAATACATGTACAAAGGACAAGATCTCTAATTTTATGGACTAATGTATTCTTCTATCTATACCTTGGCTTCCTAGAGTCTTCCTGTTTCCTTTTGCCTTCCTCCTGCCCCACCATCATGTTCCACCTTCATCCTCCTCTTAGTATTTCTTCTCAGCCAAATTGCTGTTGTTCAAAAGCCCACACCATCTGTTTGCTCACCACCGTCGCCTCACAAGCCCTCTCCCCCCTACCATCTTTTCTCCTCAAAACTCTCTGGGACCATTGGCCCCATTACTTTCTCCCTCAGCTTGTTTTCCATGTCTGGCTTATACAAGGAGGTAAACCACACTTGTCATTGACCAAACAATTAGAAAACAAAAGATTGAAAAAAGAAAAAGAAAAAAAAAAAAGAGAGAGAGAGCACACGAGAGAAAACACATTCAGTTACAAGTCTGTACCTTGGCCTTTATGACTCTCTCCTACCCGGTTCTGGGAAATTCCAGACGCTGCCCCACTGCCCCTGAAGTCTGTTTTGGGAGCTTTAGGGACTTGTGAATTGGCTGATTTGCTCCACTTGCTGATTTGTTATGGTCCCTTCTTGGTTTGCCCCACTGCAGTGGATTCAGACCACATTCTTTTCCTGCTGTGAAGCGCCCCAGGGTTTTAACTCTTAGATAATCATTTGTGAAAGCATATGAGAGGGATCTTCCAACAGTTTGTGGAAAAGTTCCATTATCTTTTAATTCTATTTTTCCATAAACTTTTTGAAACCCCCTGGTACAATAAATTTAGGGGGATGTAATTATTTTCTTTATAAAACCCCAACAAAGCAACATTGAAATCTACTCAAATAAGCATATGTATATGTATATATCACAACTGGATTTTCATAAATTCAGTAAATATGAAGATCCACAAAGCAAACTCACTATCATTGTCTGGATCCTGACTTCTAGGGACTTGGACCTCTTAAGATTTCCAAGATTGTAAATCTTTACAGGAGCAGACAGTCTCATCTTTCTCTCTAGAGTGGTTCGTGGGTTTTAACCGTCATCCTTCTAGTTAGCAGTTCAACACCTAGGCCACAGGGCCACCAGTGTTCCTTCCATAAAATAACATATCTATATGGCAAAGAAATGTTCTCTACAACAAGAGCATCGACAGAAAATAAACAACGCTATTTGCAAATTCTCTTGTTTCTTAAATATAGCTTAGCATAAAGAAATATGACTATTTTAATGTCTTTCTATCCATGCTTTAATTCATGTTCATAAATATAAGCTCTTAATAGATACACAGTAGGCTTTATTTGTTATAAAAAGGCAAGTAGATTGAGTGGGATCAATAGATAGAACAAAAAAATCACCATTGTGACCATGATGATTGTACATATACAATTAAGTAAGATTAGCTACGTTCATCATGTTGCACAGCTGTCACTGCTATCTGATTTCAAACTTTTATTTATTTTTAACATTAATTTTATTTTATTGGGGGCTCTTATGTATCTTATCACTATCCATACATATGTTCATTGTGTCAAACACATCTGTACATATATTGTCATCATCCTTTGCAAAATGTTTTCTTTCTGCTTGAGTCCTTCTCCTTGGCATCAACTCCTCATTTTTAATTTTTTCCCCCTTCCCTTTGTCCCCTTGATAATTTATTTTTTCCAATGTCTACACTGACAGTGTCTCCTTTCACCACTTTTCTGCTTTCCATCCCCCTGGTAAGAAACCATGCATCAATTATTGTGATTGGTTTCCCCTTGCTCCCCATCCTCCCCTTCCCTACTTATTATCACTGCTCCTCTTATTGGTCCTTGGGGGGGGAAGTTAATCTGTTCTGCATTTCCTATACTGTGAGTTCTTAGCTGTACCAATATACATATTCTCTTCTAGCCAGATTTGCAAGATGGCAGATTTGTGGTGATGGCAGTGGGAGAGGAGGTGAGGAAGCATTAAAGAACTAGAGGATGGTTGTGTGTTTCCTCAGTGCTATACTACACTTCGACTGACTTGTCTCTTTCTCGTGGCCCTTTTGACAGGGGGTGTGCAATTGAATACTGATGGACTTTGGGTCGACACTCTGCCCTCTCCCTCCTTCCCATTGATATTATTACTTTGGTTCGTTTTGTGTCTCTGATGACTGGTACTTGAGCCCTCGACACCTCGTGACAGGCCAGTGTGCTTCCTCCATGTTGCTTCTCAGCTAGATGGCCATTTTTGTATCTGAAATACTTTAGACCCCAGATGCTATGTCTTTTGATAGCCGGGCACCATCAGCTTTCTTTACCACATTTGCTTATGCACCAATTTTGCCTTCAGCGATCATGTGAGGGAAGGTGAACATCACAGAGTGCTGTGTTTGTAGAACAAATTGTTCTTGTGTTGAGGGAGTACTTGCGTGGAGGTCCAATGTCCTTCTGCTACTGTAATACTTTATAAATAAATATATGTACATAGATATATTCCTCTATCATTATATATAAATGTATTTACAGATATACATACCTCTAGAAATATCCTTTGCAAAGTCTTATTTTTAGTCACCCTTAAAATTTTGCATCCTCAAGAAACTGCTCCTCAATACATATTTTATTGCAAAGTAGAAAGACTTTTCTCTTTTCTTTTTGTGTATGTTTTATTATTCAGAGGTAAAGACATTTTCCCCCAAAACCTGTGGGGGCATTCTTGGCAAGACCTGTGGATCTGGGGGAAAGGTGTAGAAACCTCAGGATGCTATTGCATCTCCTGGAGCAGTCTTGAGGCTGCTGGGTATCCACACCGTTAGGTAGCTAGAACCTGTGCATCCAAGTCTCTTGGAAGCTGTTGGATATTCTGCATTTTCATGACTCCTGGGAAAAAACCCAGTCTTGAGGCAAATAAGACCCCAGGCCAGCTCACCTGACAACCTTCCACTTTGACCTCTGAAACACAGTCTATCAGAATGCTTCTAGCTTCCCCATAGTACAATTAAGACCCTGTAATGCAATAGGATGATTTTTCCTGTAATGTGCTTGGACAATTTAGTCCTATAAAACAGGTGGACCTGTTTTATACCAGCCAGCCACACCTCATTTACATCACTCAGCTGGTAACACCTTATTTACATAGCCCACAGTGTGGGCCTATTATTTTTCATGCTGCAAAACTATGACCTTATAAGGATATATTTGGAAATAAGGAAATATGCCAAAAAGGTATTTGATTGGTTAATGGAGCATATGTAAGCATATATAAAGTTAGATCTGTGTCATTGATCACAAGGATCACCCTATAACTTCCTCTCAGGGGGACAAACAAGGGAAAAGGGGTGAGAGGTGATGGAGGATGATGTAAGATATGAAAATAATAATTTATAAGTTATCAAGGGTTCATGAGGTAGGACAGGTGGAGGAGGGCAGGTGGGGGAAGAGGGGGAAGAAATGGTGATCTGATATCAGGGGCTCGAGTGGGATGAGAATGCTTTGAAAATGATGATGGTCACATATGTGTAAATGGGCTTGATACAGTGGATGAATGTATGGATTGCGATAAGAAATTTAAGAGCCCCTAATAAAACTATTTAATTAAAAAAAAGAATCATGAGTTTCTGGGAAGATGGTGACTGTGTAACATCCACCACAGGGATTCAGCAAAGAGCAGCCCAGGAGAGTTACTGAAAGAGAAATAACAACAGAGGGAAATTGAGCTATCATACAACCCAGCAATCCCCCTACTGGGCATATACCTGAAGAAGCAAGAAATAAACCATGACCAGACATTTGTGCTCCAATGTTTATCACAACACAGTTCACAATTTCAAGGAGTTGAAAACAACCCAAATTTCCATTAACTAATGAATGGATTAGAAAACTGTGGTACATCCATACAATGGAGTACTATGCATCACTGAAAAGCAGTGATAAAAGCATGAAACACTTCTCCGCATGTGAAGAACTGGAGAAAATTATGCTAAGCCAAATGCAAAAGAGCATGTACAACATGAGTCTGCTGAGGTAAACTTAAAAAAAACCCAAAAGGGGTATAGGGAATAAAGCCACTCTACACAGTGATTCCTGGGGGAGACCCAGGTAGTATGGCAGGGATCATACTAAATCCAGGGTTACATATGGTAGCCAACTGCAGTGGATGAGGAGAGATGGTGACATGTAGAGAGAGAATGGGGTACTAACCCACCCAAGGGGAGTGTATTGTTTATATCTCTACAGGGAAAGAGGAACCAAACTTAAACCCGATGTTCCAGGATTTCAATGCAGCATGAGGACATGGAGCGGGGAGCCAATGAGGGCTCAATCCCAATCTTGGACAGCCAGCTCTCCCCATGGGGAAGTTTACTTTGGTGGTCAGCACTGAAGCTGCAGCTCAAGGAGTGAGACATGCCTGACCAGAGCACATGAGAACAAATGAAGGGGGAGGAAGAGAGAGTGGAGTGCATCCTGGCCCCCTGAGCCTAGAGGACAATATCCCCACTCAGAACAACCAATGAACAGAGAAGACCATGTGGCCGGCCCCGCTATGAAGCATGGTGTCTCTTACTGACCCAAGGCCCTATGGGGACAACAATGGAGAAGTAGGGTTGGGATTGTACCCTGTCTGACCCCACTGCACCGTGGCAAAACACTAAGGGTATGCAGCAGAGCATGGAGTTCTTAAGGGAGTGCCAAGGAGATACTTTGGGACCAGGGTGTGACATTCCATTGGACTCAACCAAGGGACGCTCCTGGAGGTCAATGAACAGGCCTTGAATTATTGTAGACTTTTATTTTGTTATTATTTTTTAAAATTTTCTTTACTCATATATATATATATTTTGGACATAGGAGTTTCTTTTGTTGTTTTCATCACTTTGTTTTATTTGGTTGCTTCATCTTAGGATGCCTTCTGTGTTGTTTTTTTTGTACATATTGTTATCTCCACAGGTCTATCTAGATAAGATAGGCTGGATGAACAGTCTGGAGGAGAAAAAGACGGACTGATGGTTCTGGGGGAATGTGGGAGATGGTGAGGTGGGGGAAAGGAAGTGGTGTTGACCAGCCCAGGGATAGAGGAACAACAAGTGATTCAAAGTCAGTGACAGGGTGGGTGTGAGAGGCCTGATAGGGATTGATCAGGAGTAATGTAACAGAGAGACATTGCTGGAACCCAAATGAAGGCGGAGCATGATAGTGGAGCAGGAAGGAAGTAGAAGGAAATGGAGGAGGTAACTGAGGGACAAGGGGCATTTATAGAGGTCTAAATGCAGGTCTAAATGTACAAAGATGAATATATTTATGTATGATGATGGGGAAATAGATCTTACAGGGTTAGTAGTAGGACAGCAGATGGGCATTGGACCTCCACTCAAGTACTTCCTCAATGCAAGAACACTTTGTTCTCTTACATTGGCATTTCATGATTGTGGCAGTCATGTGCTTATGTTAATTTTATGATTGAAATGTAGGGGTGGAGTCTAGCCTGTTAATCTGGAGATAGCCATTTAGCAGCCAATGAGGCCTCTATGTGGGCATGGCTTTTTCCCGAGACTTCTGGGAAATCTCGCGATATTTCCCTCGTGAAGATGAGAAGCTATCTTCCCCAGTTGTTGGGAGTTAGTCTCAGAGGTGATTAATCACAGCCAGGACAAGCTGGCAGCGTTCGAGAAGCTGGAGGAGCCGGCGGAGGCCACACAGCTTTGTCCTGATGGAGCCAGACCTCTGAAGCTGGGGATGCCAGATGGAGACCTCTGCTAGTGATGAGTTGCTTCGGCTGTTGGTGGATCTTGAGCCCTGGAGACGAGGTGCCGTGCCAGCACCGGGATTCTGCACCCACTAACCTGTGACTTCGTGAGTCGGAAGAAGACTTTTTAGACTGATTTCGTGCATATGGGTTAATATCAGACTTATGACTTTGAACTGGACTGGGCTGGCATGCTTTCTCCATGTCCCATCCCTTTTGTATATAAACCCTTTCTTTATATCTATATTTGTATCTATGAAATTTATTCCTCTAGTCTACCCGTACTAACACAATGATGCTTACCTTCCTCACACGAACACTGATGACAAATGTGTGCATAAGCAAAAGTGGTGAAGAAAGCTGATGGTGCCCAGCTATCAAAAGATATAGCGTCTGGGGTCTTAAAGGCTTGAAAGTAAACAAGCAGCCATCAAGCTCAGAAGCAACAAAGCTCACATGGAAGAAGCACACCAGCCTGACCACAAAGTGTGGAAGGGATCTGGTATCAGGCATCAAAGAACTAAAAAATTCACCATTATAAATGAGGGGAAGTACAGATTGGAAACCCAAACCCCACCAATAGGTGAAGTGACATCCCCTTACAGAGGGGTCACAGGAAGACGAGCCAGTCAGGGTACAGTGTAGCAACAATGAAACATGCAACTTTCCTCTAGTTCTTAAATGCTTCATCCCTCTTACTATCATGATCCTAATTCTACCTTATAAATCCAGCTAGACCAGGGGATAGACATTGGTATGGATAGAAGCTGGAATCGTGGGGAATTCAGGACAGATGATTCCTTTGGGACCAGTGGTGAGAGTGGTGATACCGGGAAGGTGGAGGGAAGGTAGAGTAGAGAGGGAATACCAATTGGAGGGATCTACATATGACCTCCTCCATGGGGTAAGGACAGCAGGGAAATGGATGAAGGGACATATTGGACATATATGACAAAATATTGGTAATTTTTAAATTAGTAAGGGTTCATGGGGAAGGGAGGGGAAATATGGGAGCTGATGTCAAGGGACCTATGTAGAGGGGGATGTTTCTAGAATAATGAAGCAACAAGTGTACAAATGTGGTCTGGATGTATGTATTGCGTGTGATAAAAGTTGTATGAGCCCCCAATAAAATGATTAAACCTCCCCTCCCCCCCCCCAAAAAAAAAAGTGAAGGCGTGGAGTCCAGACTGCTGATCAGGTCACAGACTGATGCTGCCTCCTTGTGGGCATGGCCTTCTTATGAGGATTCTGGAAACTTCCACTCTTCCTCCCTGGCAAAGGGAAGCACTCCCTGCTGCACATTCCTGTTGACAAGCCACATGGAGCCACGCTGATGGGACTCAGAGTACTGAAGATGCTTCCACTATTGGACCCATAAGACTTTTCACTCACCGGCCTGTGATCTTCCTGCATTCAGCATCATTGAGAGTGGATACATGAGTCTGAAGAGGAATTTATGGACTAGCATTCAACTTATGTGCTAATATCAAACTTTCTCTGAACGGGGCTGGAATGTTTCCTTAATGTACAATTACTCTTTGATATAAAGCTCTCTCTTACATAAAAAAGAATGATGCTAGAGTTTGGATCGGGTTTGTATGGAATTTATAGTTTTCTAGGTAGCATTGACATTTTCATGATATTGAGTTGTCCTATTTATGAGCACAGGATATTATTCCATTTGTGCAGGTCTCTTTTGGTTTCTTGTAATAATGATCTGTAGTTTTTTTGTACAAGTTTTTTTGTTTTGCAGACAATTCTCTGTCTGAAGTTTAATTATTCCAGTATTTGTCTGTCTTGATTTTATCCATCTTTTTGAAACATTTAAACGACATTTTTTTTTGTGATAAACTAGTAGCACTAAACATGACTTTGATCCAATTTTCTATTCAGCTTAGTTAAAAGGAGGAGGCACCACCTAAATTTAAGCATGTTATATTCGGGAAAGAAACCAACGCAAATATTCTTTGTTTTAACATCAAGGCATCCTTTTTAAGTTAACATTGCAAAAGGTTAATAGCACCACCAAACTCCCTTTTCTCTCACCCAATTCCCTGTGCCAGTACAATTATACAAGGAAATATTCAGCATTCTATGTTAATGATGGTTATTATGATATGCAGATTTCCCCCTTGAAACAGTCTCTTTAACAACAGGTTTGTATGAAGTGTGCAGCTGCCTACACACTCTCAGTTAGTCACATTGTCTGACCATGAGCAGAGGATACCATCCCTTGAGCATAACCTCCAGGAATGGGTGCTGATGACCTGACTCAACCGCACATATGTGACACTCCAGATTAAGTGCTGTTCACCAGAAGCTTCTATAATAGGATCCATTTTGGATGTACTGCTGCACCTGCACCTAATTAACATGGCCCCTCCCAAATGCGCTATTTTCATTACCCACACCTGCCTAAAAATATACACAAATGTCTGCACTGTCCAACACCTTTAAAAACATAACTGTTTGTTCAGCAAGATGAGGGTTGAGCATTTCAGAGGCCTTCTCTATGCCTGATTTAAGACCAATGATTCTTGTTATGCTAGTGCAGAAAGTTCTCATTTCTCCTGATTATTCCTAAGTGGCAAAAGGTAATAGTTTTCTTTAATAATGTTGGCTGGGGAATAACACTTTGTCGATAAACCTTTCCCAAAGAATTTGACCGAAAATAATATCTCCTTGTGCGGAACCCCGGTAAGGTTAAAGAAAAGGTGTTCCCCTCCCCCTGCCCCTTCCCCCCGCCCTTGAGCATCTGCTGCATGCCAGGCATTGTGCTAAAGCAGTCTTCACATCAAACCATTTGATCTTCCCAGCAATCTGCACAATGCTCTCCATATTCATGACATCCAAAACATGGGGCCATCAACAATCCTCAAGTTTGATATCTCTGGAGATGTCTCTGGACTCTGTCTCCCCAATTAGCAAGAAATGTAAACTATCCTTTTAGATCTTGAAATATTACCTGCAGCTGTACTGTACCCCCTAACCATCATTACGCCCACCCCTTTACCATGCGAGCCTGATAGGAACATAAATCCTTGAGTATCCTTCCCCTTAAGCCAGCCCACTACTTTGAACTATAGCGATCTTATATTTTCTTTGTCCTGGGTCAAGAGTTCTCCAGGCTCTAGGTTATTCTCAAATCTGCTGTTACTAAAGGCTTTAATGATCATTAAGGTGGTGTGGTTGATCTTGCTTGGTTCAACACTTGTGCTGATGGTCTGCTTCAACCACATGATGTGTCTTTTACCATATTTTCTATGACTTAATAAATGTTCTTTATAAATTGCATTTGAGAATCGGATATCATTTGTCTCCTACAATAACATTATTCACTTCATCCATTTAGCTCAGACTTCTGTGCCGGCCTGTGGGTCCGTAATTCACAAGTCCTGGAAGGGGGAGCGGGAATTTGGGAAACAGGAGATGCGAGAAATGGAGACAAGACAGTACTCTGATCAAGTCTCATTTATTAGGGAGAAATACACCAATTTTATAGGGTAAGCAAGCCTAGGCAACAAGCCAAGGCATGACACATGGTTATCTTCAAAGTTAACAAGTGAAGGTCAGCACACCTGCAAGTCACAGGATAAGCACAAATGCTCTATTCACTACCTATATCATCTTATCAAGCCTCGAAGGCCAGGCCTTCCTACAACCACCCTCCAAAGGAGGCCAGCTGTCCACAACTCAAGGTCCATGCAAAAGTTACAAAAGTAACAGACCACAAATCTCAGACAATAGACCGTGACAGAGTTCAGGCTACGTGGCTTTGTGCACATACAGGTGGGCCTGGCAGCCCCGGACAGACTTCAAAAACCAACAAGCCCCAACTTATATACAAATATTCATCTAATGTGACGCAGTAGGAAGTGGTGCCTTCTACAGTTGTGGATGAAGTTCTGTATATATTTGAGCATAAGCCAACCTGAATACTAGCTGAGGCACCACAAAAGCGGCATTAAAATGTGTTGAAAAGCTTAGCTTGAACACAATACTTCCTATGAAACCAAACTTAACTCACTGTCCATTCCACCTCACATTGACTCGATAGGGCAGATCAGACTGCGTCTTTGGGTTTCTGAGGCTATAACTATCCTGTAGAAGAAAGATTTCTAGCAGGGGAAGGTATTCTTACTGGTTACTAGGAAACTGTGCAAGAAACAAATAGAAAAGCAATTCGGTCGTTGATTTGTGCTCCTCTTCCGTTGAGCTCTGCAGGAGAAAAACTTGGCTTTCGACTCTTGTAAACAGTTACAATCTCAGAAACCCACAGTGGGTCAGCATTGGCTCAATGGCAGTGAGTTTTTTTTTTAATTATGTAATGTCATTGGATCCAGAGTTCTCAAGTTCCCCAGAGGAAAGCTTCTCAGTTGGGCCTGGACTGCAAAGACTCAAAGTCACCTGCACCTGAGACTGTGCTGGCCTTTGGGTAGAGAATGCAGTGTAGAGAATTTGGGTAGAGAATGCAGTGGCAAATTGGAGTTTCTATAATAAACCATAGAGAAGATGAGACAATTAATCAGAGAGGATGTTTCAAATGGAGAGAAACCAGATGGTTCACATCTCCGATAATGCAATAACACTACAAAGAGAAGCCAGATGGATAGTGGCCAAAGATGACAGAGAACTCTGAGCCCAAGGTCTCTGACCCTTGCTTTCCCCCAGGAGGTCATGAGGATCACGATCATCTGGGTACAATTTTGGAAAGAATCTGGAGAGGTGTATAAGAGAAGTCCTAAAACATGTATTTAATTCGACCAACTTTACAATTGGGTTTGATGTTCGTTTAACAGAATGAAAATTATTTCTCTCCACTGACCGACCATTTAGTTATTGGTGAGTCTGGGTAAAGACCCAATTTATTGAAAAATATAGGATTTATAGTTTCTCTGCACATATGACCTTCAATGTGAGGTGTTGAAGAGGGACTAAGCGTTAGGCTGCTAACTGAAAGGTCAGCAGTTAGAAGCCATCAGATGCTCTGAGGGACAAAGATGGAGGCAGTCTACATCTGAAAAGACTGACAACCTCAGAAATGGCATGGAACAATTCTACTCTATTCCATAAAGTTGCTTCGGGCAAAAATTGACTGGATAGCCATGGGTTTGGTTGACCTGATACATTTGAAATATTTTTGAAGTTAATGCCTACTATCCAAAAGAATGATTTGGGCTTGGGATTTGTGGTGGAATGACTAAGAAAATCATGATTCTCATGACTGCTTATTTGTCTATGACTGTAATTGGCCCAATAAAAGAAAAAGTTGGGAGACATCAATGAAAGGGAAAAAAATAGATTAACCAAAATCATCTCCGGAGGGTATCGTTTAATAAAGCCAAAGCAAAAAAAGTAAGGGGGGGGATATTGAAATAAAGAAAAGACTCTTGGAAAGTGGGTTTGAGGGAAACTTACCCTTCTGTGGATTCTGAGACATCGACAGCAAACAGGAAAAGGAGAAGAAACATAAGACGTGACTGAAGGGGTCAGTTTTTTCCCATACTGAGTGACTAATCTCCTGCAAAGTATTGGGTAAATATCCATGCCCTCAGCCTGGTCCCTGAGCTGTATATTTACCAGGATTTGGGAAGCTGCTGTTTGCAAAAAAGTTCACTCCAAGGACTCCAAATAAAGATTTGCATTAGGCACAGATTCCCACTAGGCCATTGCCCTCCCGTGATTGCCCCATTGCCCTTAAGGCTAAGTTCTGGCAGACTTCTGAGGCATGTGGGGTACACAAAATTCAGATAATAGTTAGAATGAAGGTTCTTTTATTCCAGTTTGAAAGAACGGAAATTTATGTTTTTATAGATCTAGAGGCGAAAAGCCCGAATCCTAATCTTGGTCGAATTAATTCCTTTGTTTGTTTTTTTAAATAATTTTATTGGGGGTTCATACAGTTCTTATCATTATCTACTCATTTGTGTGTCGCATCAAACCCAATTGTAAAGTTGGCCAAATTAAATACATATTTTAGGACTTCTCTTTAGCACGTTTGTACGTATATCGCCACCATCATTTTCTTTTCTTATTTTTAAAATCATTTATCATATAACTGTTTTTTTTTTTGAGCATCACTGCTCTCCGGTGGTGGGAGTAGGAGGCCCAGCCCCACTGCTGGAATTGAACCTCCGTCCCAGTGGGCCACAGTCCCGCGCACAACCACTACGCCACCGGGGCTCAGCCCCATATAACTGTTTTTACAACCCATATAGCATCCATTGTGTCAAATACATTTGAGCAAATGTTGCTGTCATCATTTTAAAAACATGTTCTTTCTGCTTGAGCTCTTGATATCAGTTCATCTCCCCCTTCCCTTTGCCATCCCTTATGATCACTTGATAGTTTAGAAATTATCATCATCATCATCATCATTATTTTTATGTCTTACACTGATCACTGTCTCCTTTTACCCACTTTTCTGTTATTGATTCTTCTGGGAGGGGATTATATGTAGATCACTGTAATTGTTTTTTGCTTTCTCCTCATACCTTCCTTTTCCCCGCCTGGCATCTCTACTCTCATTATTGGTACTGAAGGATTTATCTGTCCTGTATTCCTTGTGTTTTGTTGGGTACATGTGCTGGCTTAGTCATATTTGTAAGGTAGAATTGGGATCACGATAGCAGGGGATGGAGTGAAGCCTTAAAGAACTAGAGGAAAATTGTTATGTTTCATCTGTGCTATACTGCACCCCGACTAGCTTGTCTCTTCCTTGTGGCAGTTAAGGGGATGTCTAATTGTCTACAGAGGGACTTTGGGTCGCCACTTCATATTCCCCATCATTCACAAAGATATAATTTTTTTCTGGGTCTATGATACCTGATCCCATCAACAATTTGTGATCACACAGACTGGTGTGCTTCTTCCATGTGGGCTCTGTTGCTTCTCAGCTACATGACTGCTTGTTTATCTTCAAACCTTTAAGACCTCAGATGCTATACCTTTTGATACCTGGGCACCATCAGCTTTCTTTATCACATTTGCTTATGCACACATTTGTCTTCAGTGATCATGTCAGGAAGGTGAGCATCACAGAATGTTGGGTTGTTAGAACAAAGTATTCTTGTATTGAGGGAGTATTTGAGGAGAGTCCATCTTCTGCCTTAATACTTAACATATAAATCGATGTACATAGATCTGTATGACTATTGTTAAATATAAATATATGTGAACATTCTTGATTTAGACCTCTATAAGTGTTCTTTACATCCTACTCCTTTCAGTTATTTCCTATAATAAAGTTTTTTTATGTTGTACAACAAAGTTCCCAATGAAGGACCTTCAAATCCCCTTCCTCCAACTCTTTCAAAGTGGTGGAGGATCTTTTATCATGATTACCAAAGGAAGCTGTATTTGAGGTCAAGGGACATAGCCCTATGCCAGCAATTCATGCAATATAGATTTATTCCTGGAATTGAGTGAAACAGATGTTTAGGAAAATTGAGTACAAGGCCCTGTTAGAAAAAAAAAATATCCTAAGTGTCTGTGATTGACGCGGGAAAGATAAAAGAGATGTTAAAAGATCAGCTTTATGTTCTTACAGATCAGACTGTTCTTATCTTGTGACTCAACACTTTGCAGTTTGAGTCATTTCAACCATGTCTTTTACGTTTCCCAATAAATATTGTATGGTTCTCTCCTGTGTTTGGGGTGCCGTCCTGATGCGTGCACAATGTGGGATGAGTAAGACATTTATTTTCTATACTTTCACAGAACTTGAAGTCTAGTGGTGAATAAAGGAAGTCGATTCAGTCTCATCCCATGGTCTTTTCAAGCCTTTTCTGTTTCAGTCTTGGGATATTTTCCCCCATCTCTCTTTGCAAAGTAGAATCCTTCCTCTATAAGTCAAATAGCGTTTCTTTTATCATGATTACCATAGTCTATATTTATTCACTTTATGTTATGAAACGTTTTATATATACCATTATAAGTATGTAGAACAAATGAGAAAATCTTTGTAGCTAACCCTCCTAATCTGACAGTTAAAATATTCCCATATTTATTTAAGATCTTTTCCTTTTATGAAACAGAGAATGACAAAAATGAGTGCAATTCTTTCCCCATTCCTCCCCAAACTCATGTCTTTCCCAACTTTCTGATATTAGATTAGTAATATATAGCCTTCTAATTATGCTTTTTATATTTTTACTTTATGCACAACATATGTATATGGTATACTTTTGTGTATTTTCTATTTTATAAATGTAAATGGTATGTACATATTATATGATCAACTTTTATCACTTAATTGTGTACTTTTAAAACATGTCTTCATTAATATACAAGATACATTTTATTAATTTTCATGAACATTTACCTTATGTGAATATATGAAAATATGTACAAGGGGACTTTAAAAAGTATATGGGAAAGTTCCACATCTTTTAAAAAACTTTCTTATATTTTCCCATTGCTGAAATTTGGACTTTTTCTAGTTTTGAAAACAATGTTGCTACAATTCTTGATATTTGAATAGGCAAGCATGCTCGCTCTAAGATGTTCTTTCCTAGAAGTCGTCGTGTCTATTTCATGGATCGAATCAGTAGCATGAGCATCTGCAGGACTGGAGAATGCTTCATCGCTCGTACATAGCATTGCTGAGTCGCAGCTAATTCGACGGCACCTGATGGTAACAAGGTATCGCCAGTGACTTGCACTCCATTCCTCACCTCAAACGTGGCAGTTCAAACGCAATCAGAAGCAGACCGCAGACGAATGGCAATCTAATTCTGTAAAGATTACAAGGAAACCAAAAAAATAAAGCCCAAAGTCACCGCCATGGAGTCAATTCGGACTCGAAGGGACCATAGAGGAAACACTTCCTATGGAAATTCCCGTGGATTTGTAAGACTGTTAATCTTTACAGTAGAAGGCCTCAACTTTCTTCCACCAAGGGACTGGTGGAGGGCGGAACTGCTGCCCTGGCAGTTACCAGCTGCAGTAGTGACTTAATTTCACACACCAACTTAAAGAGATAAAAAATGTAGGGTAGCGCTTAGCCTGTCAATCGTGCCATAATCTGATGGTACCTCCTTGTGGGTGTGGCCTTCTCAAAAGGATGGTCCTGTGTTCCTCTGACCTTCTCCCTGCCTTCACCTTCCTGCTGACTGACCCTGATTGCTGCCAGAGTCAGCTCCATTGGATCCACAAGACTGTGTCTATTGACCTGAGATCTAAATTGCATGTGCATTCTGCATAATTGCATGTGATTGCATGGGTCTGAAGAGGAGCTTATGGACCAGTATCAGACTTACAGATTTGAGTTTGTATAATTGCATAATTGCATGTGACTGCATGGGTCTGAAGAGGGACTTATAGACCAGTATCAGACTTATAGACTTGAGTTTGACTAGGCTGGTGTGTTTTCCTGATATAAACCTACTTCTTAATACAAAAACCTTTCTTACACATATACAAATGCCCCTGGATTTACTTCTTTAGTCAACCCAACCTAAAACACCAGCCCAGTGAATAACCCACTATGTCACCAGGACTCCTTCTGTAAAGATAGAAATACTTGAAATACTTGAGTTTAATACATGGAGTTTCCATAAGTGAAAAACGACTAGAAAATACTAGAAATACTTGTTTAATACGTGGAGTTTCCATAAGTAAAAAATGACTTAGCATCAATGTTTCTATTTTGGTTTAGTTGCCAAATATTTAAAAGTCTTGCAGACACACTTAAGATGGCTTATAGATCTTAGTAACATTTCTCTGCAAATATGGAGGATTACTGGTGGCACATTGGATTTAACCTTTATTTCCTAAAAAAAATAATGGCTGATTGGAAACCACTAGCAAGGCTTACAGAGAAAGAGAGGCAGTCTGCTTCTGTAAAGATTTCTATGATCCTTGTTGTATAGGGTCAAAGGGAACCAGCCTCCAGAACCCAAAGGACCAGCAGGCACCATTGTGTGGTGATAATGTATAAAGATTATAGTAAAGTCATAGCAGATAGGAAAGATAGGAGAGAAAATAAAATAGACACATTTATGGGCGCATGTTCACCTCAGTTCTCTCTTGATGGTCCATGTGGAATTGGGAGAAGTGAGAGAAACTTTACTATCTTGGGACCTTTAAAGGAAGCCTTAAGACATACATTTTCAGTAGTTACATGTGTCACAAGATGGGGGTGGGGGATCTACATTAAGGTCTCTGAGCTCAAAGGTGAAGAAACCTAATACCTGTATTGGGAAAGGGATGAGGGGGCGTTGGGGTATGTGGAGAGTTGGGGTCACAGCAGGGAGAGAGAACTAAAGGATAATGCCTGCTTCTGTAAGGAGATAGAATCAGTCATGTGCTCACTTTAAGGCACTGTAGCTGTTAAGGTGAGAATCTCTGGGAATGATATTTAAACAGGGTAATGTGTGTAGACTTTATTTCTAACTTACCAAGGTGGAGGTTTCCTTACTGTGAAATAGCAGCTTTCCAGATTCCCTTTGATATGAGCTAGGGAATAGAGTCCTCGCCGTATCTCCCTCAGTGTTAGGATCACAGTGAGTTGGGATTGACTAGACAGCAGAGGTGAGCACATATGGGACATGATTCGTCCAAACATGGGAATTTTTTTCTATCAAGGATAATCTTTGGAGGAGGAAGAATGTCAGAAAGATTATCCGACGCTCAGAAAACAGGTAACAATAATGTGTAGTACATGATTTTAAAATTATTAAGGTGTGGACCACTTAAAAATCATCTAGGGAATATAGTTAATTAATTAATTAAATGCTGAGTAATGTTTTCAGATTTAGTGCAGTCATTTTATACCTTGTTGATTTCTCACTTTAGATCTCCTTTCCCCCGACATCCCCCCCCCCCACACACACCATAAATGCGATTCTGACTCATAGCAACACTAGAGATCAGACGTTAGAATTGCAAAAGGGTTCCATGGACACGTCACCGGGTTTGCAGGGTAATGGGAGCAGGCAGTTCATGTCTCTCCTGAGTGGGTTGGGGCATTTGAATCACTTCCCTTGTGATTAGCAGCTTAACTCTTGCTGCCATAGTTCCCTTAAGTTCTGCACCCCCAAAATGCAAAATTATTTCTGTCCCAGTGGGGAAGATAAGCTCACATGTTCTTTTGCCTATTTTATATTAACCCAACACATGATTCTTTACCTAATATTTTTTCCTTAACTTGTCAATAAATATCTTAGCTTTTCAGGCTCTTTAGAGTAATCGTAACACCACACTGGTTACCTCATAATGGAGAGAGATTACATTAAGATGAAATAAACCCCTTGGCTTACACTCATTTTATGTTTGCCTGAGAAGCATGCCTTTTTCTTTTTTGAAAACTGATAAGTATTTTATTAAAATTCAAAGTTGTCAGATTTAATAATACCCACCTACAATCCCTAGTGTGAATTATAGGATATTTTGGAGAAAATATTCTTTTATTTTATATAATCTCACAAATGTAACTCCTCTCATTTCAACATGGTCTTATTTTATGCTTAATAAAAAGAAGCAGTTTAATTTTATACCACTGGCTCCATGTCCATGGAGAGAGAATTAACCTTGCCAAGTATTATTGTGATAATATTAATGATGAAGGTCTTTTGTGTGGTTTATATATCGACAGACTTTGAGTAATCAAGGATCCTTTATTGGACATGATAAATTCCCTTTTGTCAGATTAAGTACACATTACAGCTTGACACAGTTTTTGTCCCCAGGCAAAATTTTGTTTGACACTAACACAGAAAGGTTGCCTTTAATGTCTTGAGTATCATCTATTTTAATATCATCTCTGGTACTCCTGGATTAGCACTGAACTGATCGCTGCAAGGTTGGTGGTTCAAACCCACTCCACAGGAGGAAGAATGAGGCTGTTTCCACAAAGATTTACAGCTTAGAAACTCTTATGAGGATCGATATGAATCAGAATAGACTCAGTGGTAGTGGGGTTGATGTGGTTTAATTCTCATACCTAAATTTTATATGTGTATCAGAATACTGAGTGCAAAATATTAAGATGTGTCTGACACAATGGCTGTGAAAAAAATGACTTCTTTACAGTCTTAAAATGATTAAGAGTGTCAAAGAACAAACTGGAGTTTCTGTTAAAATTAAAGAGTCTATTGAGGGGAAAGATGAGTTTATTGAAGTGACCAAATGATCTGGGCTTGAGCAGTACTTTGTAAAGTACTTCAAGAAAAGAACAGTTTCAGAGCTTCAATGAAAATTTTTAAATTTAATTGGCTGATATTTATCAAATCATAAGACAATGACAAGCCCCTCAGACATTATTTTGCAGTGAAAGTGTATTACTGAGAGAACTTGCCTGCAGTTATCCACTGACCCTGGAGACATGTCTTAACATGTTCCGATCCAAGAGGGGATTGATTATTCTGAGCAAACTTTCAAAAATCATCTGGCCAGCAGACCTCAGAAAGCTTTCAGGCACTTTGCAACGTTCCTCCCTCCTTGTTTCTTCTGTTGGTGTTTTCCTGGAAAGAACAGTCAGACCGGCCCTTAATCCAACCGTAAACTGTAAAATGACTCGGACTTTATGATTAGCAAAATAAATAAAGAGCTATAGAGTGATAGTGGCTGCGATTATGGGCGTTGGACAGTGCCTAACAACAATTGCCTGTATTGAAGTGCTGAAGAAAACTGAAAATAGTGTGGACTGACAGAAGAACAAACAGCTCTCTCTCTCTCTCTCTCTCTCTCTCTCTCTCTCTATCGGGTTGCTTGAGTGTCCTCAGAGGTGGGAACTGACTTCTCTCACAACCAAAGATCTGAAAGCAAAGTAGAAAGCAAAGTGGAAGTCATAATATTCTTATTTGAATACTGGCATCCCTCAGTATTCCATTGATTGTCCAGGGTTGTTCTATTTAATGCAAAATGAGAGTCTACGGGCGCATGACTTCCAGGAAGTGTCTTGTGAGCCTGCCACCAGGGTCTATTCTGCTAGCTGTTGTTGTTAAGGGTGGTCCACTTAGGCCCACCTCATAGCAACAGAGCACGGCCCTATCCTGCACCATCCTTATAATTGTTGCTATGTTTGAAGTCTTTGCTGTAGCTGCTGTGTCAGTCTCTCTCATGGAGGGGTTTCCTCTTTTTCACTGCCCTTCCACTTTACCAAGCACGCAGTCTTCCTTCAGAGATTGGTCTCTCTGGATCATCGTCCAAAGTATATAAGATGGAGCTAAGTTGTGAGCTGCTAACCACCGCCAGCATCATTAAAAAACCGAGAACACACAAACTCCCCCCCCAAAACAAACAAACAAACAAACACAAGCAGAAGTGACCTTTTCATTTAGGTGAAATTGTATAGAGCAATCTCAGCTTTCTATTTAACAATTTATACCCATTTGTTATATGGCATTGGTTGCAATCCACAAGCTAACGGTACTCACCCATATTTCCTGTTTCCATTTGTCCTTCTTGTCTATTCCTTTCTGCCTTTTGAATTTGGGGCAAATGCTGCCCTTTGGGTCTGATACAGTTGAGTATTCTAATGGGGGCATACTTTTCTGGTATTGCTAATCACCTTTTTGATCAAATGCACTGCCAACTAGTCAATTTGGTTTCATAGTAACTGTATGGAGATTGTAGAACTGCCCCAGTGTTTCTTAGGCTGTTAATCTTGTCTAATGAGGACACACCTTCCTGGTGTTACTAATCACCTTATTGATCAAATTCACTGCCAACTCGTCAATTCAGTTTCCTAGTAGCTGCATGGAAATTGTGTAACTGTCCCTGTGTTTCTGAGGTTGTTGTTTCAAATGGCTGAACTTGCACGTCAATTCATAACCCACAGCAGCACAAGGACTTCACCTTATAGGCCTATGTACTGTTTGGCTGAGAGTTAAGCACAGGGTGAGTTCCATTCCACGCTTGATGGGTCACTAAAGGTCATGCTCTCAGAGATTCTATCAATCTCCTTCCAATTAGTAAGTCTGATTTCTTTCATGATTTTGAGTTTTGTCCAACTTTCTCCCACTTTATCCAGTACCCTCTAATGTGATCCCTTCCAGAGAAGTTTATAGAGATTGCCTGGCACCATCTAGTTCTTCTGGTTTCATGGTCGTAAAGACTGATGCATGTGTGGCCCATGATTTCATTGGACTAATTTTTTCCAGTGTCTTGGATTTTTCTCACTCTGCTTTGTTCTTGGCAAGAGAGAACAATAGTGGCACCTCATATGGCTACTCATGAGCTTTTAAGACTCCACTTGTTTCTCACGAAAGTAGGATTAGAATATTGTCTTTATGGGCTGTCTTATGTCACTCGACCTTGGTGTTACATGAGACAAGAACCCCCAGGCCCAGTGACTCAATCCTTCTAGGTGTTTGGCCATATCTAAGAAGTTTTACTAACTCTGCTCACTCGTTGTTGTTGTTGTTGTTGTTGTTGTCAGGTACCATCTGCCCAGCTATAGTGACATGTACAACATGATGAAACACTGCATGGTTCTGCACCATTATTTCTATGCCTGAGCCCACCAACGCACCCATCGTGTCAATCCATCTCATTGAGGGCCTTCCTCTTTTTTGCTGCCTCTCCACTTTACCAAACAGGATATCTTTCTCCAGGGACATCTTTCTCCTGACAATGTGCTCATAGTATGTAAGACAAAGTATTGCCATCCTGGCCTCTAATTTCTTTCACTACAGATCAGTTTGTCCTTTTAGCTGTCTGTGGAACTTTCTGTTTTCTTTTCCAGCACCACCATTCAAATGCATTAATTCTTCTATAGTCCCCCTTAGTCATTGTCCAACATTCACTTGCATATATTGGGAAAAATGGCTTGAATCAGGCACATTTTAGTCCTCAAAGTAACATTCTTGCTTGCCGATGCTCTGATGAGTTCTCGTGCAGGAGTTTCACCTAATGCAATACATTTTTTGATCTCTTGATTTCTGCTTCCATGAACTTTAATTGTAGATCCAAGCAAGACAAAATCCTTTGCAACTACAACTTTTTCTCCATTTATCATGATGTTATCTATTGGTTCAATTGTGGGGACTTTGGTCTTCCTTGTACTGAGTTGTAATCCATACTGACGGATGCAGTCTATGATCTTCAAAAATCACTTCAAGACCTCCCCTTCAGCAAGCAAGATTGTGTCACCTGGATACTTAAGGTTGCTAATAAGCATCCCTACAATCCTGGTGCTGCATTCTTCTTCATATTATCCAGTTTATCAGCTAATTTGCTCAGTATATAGATTGAATGGGTATGGTGAGAAGATACGACTGTGACGTACAGCTTTCCTGATTTAAAACTATACAGTAATCCCTTGTTCTGTTCTTGCAACTGTCTTTTGTTCCATTTACAAGTTCAAAAGAGCATCATGAAGTGTTCTGGACTTCTCATGCACCTTAAGGTTATCCAATTTACTATGGTCCACATAGTCAAATACCTTTGTATAGCTAATGAAACAAAAGTAAACATCTTTGTTGTATTCTGATTTGAGACAAGATCCACCAGACATTAGCAATGATACCTCTTGCTCCATGTTGTGTTAATCTGTGTTGACTAGGGAAACAAATTCAAAGACAATTTTATATGTTAAGAGTTTTTTTTGGGGGGGGGCATCACCGCCCTCTGGTGGGAGTGGGAGGCCCAGTCTTGCTGCTGCTGGATTTGAACCGCCAAGCCAATGGGCCGCAGTCCCATACTCAACCACTATGCCACCGGGGCTCAGCCCATGAAAGAGTTTTATATAAAGAGTAATTATATATTAAGGTAACATCCCAGCCCAATCCAGATCAAGACCACAAGACCAATATTATCACCTATGTCTGATACCAGTATATAAATTCAGATTCATGCAACATATGCAATGATGCCAATTGCAGGAAGATCACAGGCCAGTTGGTGGAAAGTCTTGTGCATCCAGTGGCAGTGGAAGCATCTCAGTACTGGCACAGGTCTCCATGTGGCTCCCTCTGCTCCAGGGCTCTAGTGTAGCTCCAGGTGTCTTGTCAATAAGAATGTCTCACAGGAAGAGTGTCTGTCTTGTCTCCAGGGAGGAATATAGGAGTTCCTAGAATCCTCAGGAGAAGGCCCTGTCTCCACAGAGGCCTCTGGCTATGATTTGCTAGACAGACTAGACATCACCCCTTTGCAAGTTGACAAGTGATTATGTAACTGCCATACATGTCCTCTTCTAAATTCAGCCTGAACATTTTTTAAAATAATTTTTTATTGGGAGCTCTTATCATAATGCATACATTCCTCCAATGTGTTCAGCACATTTGCACATATGCTGCCATCATCATTTTCAAAGCATTCTCTTCACACTTGAGCCCCTGATAGTCACTCCCCATTTCTTCCTCCATGCCCCCCTGCCCACTGTCTCTAACAAACTTTGATAAGTTATAGAGTATTTTTTCTATATCTTACATAGTTCTCTATTGTCTTTCATCCGTTTTTCCATTATTCTAAACCTCTGGGGGTTCTAAATTGATCCTTGTGATTGACGTCCCTTTTCTCTTCCCATCTTCCCCTAATTCTCCTGATATCTCTACTCCCCTGGTTGGCATTGAGGGGTTTATCTATCCTGTCTTCCCTGTGTTGCAGGCTTTTATCTCTAGCAGTGTGCACGTTTTGTCAAATCCAATTTGGAAGGTAGAATTGAGATCATGACAATGGGGTGAAGAAAACACCAAAGAACTAAAGGAAATTTGTGTGTTTCATTGATGCTATACTGCATCCTGACTGAGTCATCTCTTCCTTGTGACCCCTCTGTGAGGGGATGTCCAGTTGTCTACAGATGGGCATTGAGTCTTCACTCCATGCCTCCAATGCCACATTCATCTTAGGTATGGTTCTATTCTGGGTCTTAGATGCCTGATACCTGATCCTATAGACAGCTCTTAATCACATTAGCTAGTGTGCTTCTTCCATGTGGGCTTTGTTGCTTCTCAGCCAGATGGACACTTGTTTATCTTCAAGTCACATTTTGTCTTCAGTGACCATGCCATGAAGATGAACATCACAGAAATCCAGGTTGTTGGAACAAAGTGTTCTTTTTTTAAGGGTATACTTGAGTTGAGGCCAAAATCCAGCTGCAAGCTTAGTTCTTAACATATAGATATGAGTACATAGTTCTATGCCCCTCTCATTATATATGTACATGCCTGTATTTAGGCCTTTATAAATGTCCTTTGTCTCCTGATTCTTTCTTCTATTTCCTTTTTTCTTCCCTCTTGTCCCACCACCAAGTTCAGCCTTCATTAGGTTTTAGTAATTCCTTACTGCTAAAAGGCCCTTGATCGAGCCCCACTAGAGCTTGAACTTCTGGCAGTTCCCTGTTAATATGCTGCTACAACCACTGTTGGGTGATTTTAAACAAACTTTTACTTGTGTGTGATATCATTCTACAGTGTGGGTCACCTTTCTTAGGAATGGGAATGAATAGTGATCTGCACCAATTGGCTCAAGTAGCTGTCTTCCAAATTTCCTGGCATAGATAAGTGAGTGCTCTCATTGTTTCTTCAGGTTTCTGAAACATTTCAAGGGTGACTTATCAATCCCCGGAGTCTTGTTTTTGTGTAATGCATTCAGTGAATCTTGAACTTCTTCTTTCAGCACCATTTGTTCTTGATCATGTGCTACCTGCTGAAATGGTGGAGGGTTGACTACTTTTTGGTACAGTGCTTCTGTGTATTCTCTCCATCTTCTCTCAGTGCTTCCTGCATCATTCAATATTTTGCCTACCTCATTGCCATCAAGTCAATGCTGACTCATAATGACCCCTGTGGGTTATTGAAACTGTAATTCTTTGTGGAAGTAGAAAACCCTGTCTTTCTTCGACAGAGCAGCCTGTTTTGAACTACTGACTATTCATGTCACAATCCATCGCTTACCCACTATACCACCAAGGTTTGCTATTATAATCTATCAAAACTGCAATTTGAGGTTTCATTTTTTTTAATTGAGTTCTTTCAGTATGTTCCTCCCTTAGTTTTTTGATTCTCTGGTCCTTGCATATTTTGTTAAAATATTTGGCCTTGTCTCTTGAAAGTGCCCTTCAAAATTTTTTATTCAGTTCTCGAGTGCCTCATTTCTCCCATTTATTTTAGCTACTCTACAATTCAGAGCAAATTTCAGGATTCCTTTGCACATTCACGTAGCTCTTTTCTTTTGTTCCTGTCTTTTAAACGATGCTTGGCTTTTTCACAAATGATGGTCTTGATGGCCTCCCATACTTCATCAGGTCTTTTGCCACTGGTGCTGAATGTGCCACATCTGTTATTGGGATGTTCTCAAAATCCAGATGGAATAGACTCAAGGTCATATTTACCTCTTCTGGATTTGTTTTTATTTTCTTCAGCTTTATCCTGAACTTTCATATGATCAATTGATGGCGTGTTCCACAGTTGACCCATGGTCTGGTTTATATATTGATATTTCGTTTCCTTATTGCATCTTCTTAGCGATGTCATCAGTTTGATTTCTGTGTATTCCATCTGGGGAAGTTCATGTGAATAGTGAATGTACCTTTTCTTATTTCAGTGGTTAGAGCTTTTAGTACTATTTTGAATAACATCAGCGAAAGTGGATATTTTTGTTTTGCTTCTGATCTTTGATTCTTTGGGCCAATAGTTGTCTTCTATAGCCTTTCTGATCTGACTAGTTGTTCTAACAATTATTTACATATGGCTTTTGAAGTCTTAAAGAAATGTCTATTTGCCCATTCATATCTATTAGTTTCTTTTTTGACATGATTAAAAATCATATTAATGGGGTCTTGTACCACTCTTAACACAATCCATACATACACTAGAAGCTCCAATGGCATAATTGGTTAGTACGGGCATAATTGGTTAGTGTGGGGTGCTTATATATACACCCATTGTGTCAAGGACATTTGTGCATTTGTTGCCATCATTATTTTCAAAACATTTCCTTTCTACTTGAGCCTTTGGTATCAACTCTTCATTTCCCCCTCCCTCCCACTCCCCCATCCTTCAAAAACCCTTGTTAATTTAAAAAATTATTATTTTGTCATGTATTACACTACCCAAGATCTCACTTCACCCATTTTTCTGTTGTCCATCCCCCAGGGAGGGGGTTATATGATACATAGATCCTTGTAATTGGTTCCCTCTTTCTACCCCACCTTCCCTCCACCCTTCTGGTATCCCCACTCTCAGCACTGGTCCGGAAGGTGTTCACCTGTCCTGGATTCTCTGTGTTTCCAGTTCCTATCTGTAGCCAGAGATTGATACAGAAGAATTGAGATCTTTGGCGGGGGTGGGGGTGGGGTGGCGCGAAGAAGGAAGCTTTAAAGAACTAGAGGAAAGGCGTATGTTCCATCATTGCCACACTGCACCCTGACTGGCTTATCTCCTCCCTGTGATCCTTCTGTAAGGAGATGTCCAGTTGCCTACAAATGGGCTTTGGGTACCCACCCCACATTCACAATGATGTGATTTTTGTTGTTGTTGTTGTTGTTCTTTGATGCCGGATACCTGATCCCCTCAAGACTTCATTGTCACACAGAATAATGTTCTTCTTCCATGTGGGCTTTGTTGCTTCTGAGCTAGATAGCCGTTTGTTTACCTTCAAGTCTTTAAGACCCCAGATGCTATATCTTTTGATGGCTGGGCACCATCAGCTTTCTTCATCAGCTTTTTTTTTGTGCACCTATTTGTCTTCAGTGATTGCGTTGGGAAGGTCAGGATCATGAAGTGCCATAAACATGAATTTTGATGAATATTTGTTTGATTGATAGACATTAAGTATTATTATGTCTCCATGGTGAATTTATTCTTTTAATAGTATTTAATGCCACTTGGTTTCCCTGATAAATTTTTTCAACAGTTTTATTGGCATAAAATTCACACGTATAATGAATAGTTCAATCACATCAAGATTTAAAAATTTTGAAGTTTATTTCATCTGATATCAACATAGTTCCTATTTTCTGTTGATTAATGTTTCCATGGCATATTGTTTTCCATCATTTTACTTGCAATCTCTCTTTATAATTTTTAAGTGAGTTTTTTCTGGTGATAGCAAATTTGCACAATCTTTTAAAATATACTTTAATCATTGTGTCTTTTTAAACATTTAAATTATTTGCACTTAATATAACTATTGACAGGTAAGAATACACATACCACACCACACTTCTGTTTCTTTTTATTGCACTTCTTGGGGTTTCCTAAATAATTTTTAGAATTGTATTTTCATGTATTTATTGTATTTTTGAATGTACTCCTGTGTATAGATTTTTTTGTCCCTTAAAATGCCATGGAGAATACAGATATATTTCAAAAGGAAAACTGACATTGATAAATAGAAAAAAAAGAAAGAGTAGGCATTGTAAATATAACTTTATTCAGTACAAATACTATGAATGCCTTCCTTTCTTCTCTCTCTGGATAGTTCTTCATTTCTGAGGTACATCTGATGAGGTGTATTCATTTCCATTTCTCAAGCACTTATTTCTTCAGATTCTAAACAATATCAGAAAAGATAAAGCTATCAGATAAATTCTATGATCTACTGTAGGAGCAATTTTCCATTATAAATATTTTTACTTACTAAAATTGCATTTACATTTTATAATAGGATTTTCTGACATTTACAGATTTGAAGTGGAGAACTGACGCCCTGACTGGAAATAGTATACTGTCAAAATATATCCTGTCAACTAACTTAGCGGAAAGTTTTATACATCAAATCTCTCATTTGAAAACGTTTACTTCTTAATAGATAACAGCAGAAGTGTTTATACTATGACAAAATACACTCATCTTAAGAAGCAATTTTTTTGCAGAAAGGAGAAATACTTTTTTCTTGATTCATTTTTTCCTCCCTCACTCCTTCATTCCATCCCTTCCTTCCAAAGTTGGCATTATATTTTTCTGTTTATACTTTACCAGAACTACAAGGCATGCTGTACTCTTCAATGGCAAATTCATCTGAAACAAGAAAAAGACGGGTTTTGTGAATAGAGTTAAGACATCCAGTAAAATGCATGTGAGCAACTACTTAATTATATAGCTCAAATACAGAAGTAGTACTCTGATATACAAAGAAGAGTTATGGAACCAATAAAGCAGACAACTTCTTTGGTAAGTCGTTTAGAATTGGGGAAGCAGAACAAGAAATAAAATTGGGCTTGAGTATAGATGAAGGGACAGGTTACACAGATAATATGAACATGTCTAACTCTAGTTTTAACCATGTCCTGTGATGTACTGGCATCTTAAGCCCTAAATTTCTCATGTATAGTCTTGAGTCAATGAGAGAATTTCCTATTATACTGAAAAGTATTCCAAATTTCATGAGATTATACAAAACATTCAGTGCCTGAAACTGTGGCCTCAAAGATGGCCGCAATTTTGAGGGTGGTGCAGAAATATGATATTGTATTCTTTTGTACAAAGATTCGCTGTGATTCACCACAGACTCAGTTGCATCTAACAACTCCAAAAACGAAAGTCAAAAATAAGTAGAACTTTCAGTTCCATATCACATATCAGTGTTAAAAGATGATATCTTATTTCCTGTTACTCTTCTTAGTTTTTGGAATCATTTACCTCTTACTAAACAATTTTGTAGGAAAATCTGACCGAACTTCATAATCAATTTGTAAGAATGGTGCTAAGAATGATTAGGGGATAGCTAGTAGTCTAATATATAAGAATGATAAGAAGTTATATACTTGGACAAAGGACAAGAATCTGATTATTTAGTGACTGTAGACTCAAATTTTCTTCCAATCGTGGAATTTTGTATCAAAGAAAGTAACCCTTTATGTAGGGTTTGTTCTCTTACAAGCCCATCTTGACCAAATCTCACCTGTCTCATAATAATCGTAGACTTTGACTGCAGCTGGTTTTAAATTTTCTACTTGGATATCTTGTACCACTGAGAAGGAGAAACTCAGGCTTTGATTGGTTAGCTGAAGAGACAGGAAAACTGAATTAGAATTAAGATTACTTAGTTTTTTCCCCCTCACATGCCATATTAATCTAGTACCAAGACCTATAATCTAATTAACACCAATAGAAAAAATAGGTCATTTTGATTTACATATTACATTCAATAACATATAAATGAGGACAAAATAAATAAGAACAAAAGAATCAACTACAAGAACAGAAAAATGTACTGTTATCCAGTACAAGCCTCATTTCTTTCTATGATAATTTCCTTTTTTTTTTTGACTATGTAAGTTCTTTATTTCTTCACCAATATGATCATTTTCTTTTCTGCCGTCTGTAGCTATGCACTGTTAACTGGACTAAACTTTGAGAGTCAGTCTAGAAGCTCCTCCAGACCAATCACAAAGTCACAGAGAATCTTACCTCTTTAAAGTAAATTAAGACATGATTGGTGTTCACTTCTGTCCTTGGAATCTCAGGTCTTTCTTGGAGCTGTTGATAAGAACATAAACCAGAAATATGGAATGAAGACATTTTATGTTGAAAGCATTAAAAAATATAACTGACTGCTCAGAAGCATCCAAACCATTAATGTCAGTTTAAGAGTCACTATGATGATGATGGCATTTGTTTAGCCTTTACTATGTCCTTGTCACTGTTTTAATTGCTTGCATATATATTAAATGATATACTTTCCTTTAACACTGTTAGGTTGGTGCTAAGATTATCTTCTTTTACAGACAAGAAGCCAGGTGAATACAAAGAGATTAATGCGTCCCTTTGTATGCTACATATCCTACACATTGCAAAGCTGGACATAGTTCATGTAATCTGACTTCAGAAAAACTTTTCTGTTAAAAATTTAATCATTTTATTGGGAGCTCTGACAGATATTATAACAATCCACAATTCAATCAGATCAAGCATAATTGTACAATTGCTGCCACAATCAATTTCAAATAATTTTCTTTCATCTTGAACTCTTTCATACGGTCTTCCTTTTATCCCCTCCTCCCCCACCTTCCTTTCCAGGAACCCTTATTACTATGCTATCTATTTTTATAAATTAGGTGGTGCTTACATTTCAGATAATCAATTCTGTTCTAAAAATTTAAATTACTAATCAGACCCTACAATAGTTTACCATCCCTTCCCTTCTTGATGTCTCTTCTCTCTTTAGTGCACTACTACATTTCATTTCACCCAAGTTAATATCCATCAATCCTCAAGCCCATTGCTTTATCCTTTCTCTTCTTTCCCACCTTGGGAATCTCCAAAGTCTGTTCCCATAAGTAGGGAAGTCTTTATAACGCTTCTTGGTCTTTACAACAGTAGAGTCTTTAGTATTTGTTCTTTGGTAATTGGCTAATTTCACTCAGTATTCTGTTTTCCACGTTCATCCATGTAATGGGGTGCTTCGTGGCTTTCTCATTGGTTTACAACGATGCATAATAATCCATTGTGTGTACAAACTGGCATTTCTTTAGCTATTCTACTGATGGGCATTTAGGTTGTTTCAATCTTCCTGCTGTTGTGAGCAGTGTTGTGGTGATGTGCTTATGTCTGTTCATGTTACGACACTTCTTTTGGACATATACCCAAGAGAGAGATTTCTGGACCACATTGACTTTTTAATTATTATCACTTTCAACTGTGCTGGTTCATATTTAGTCTCACTAGCATTGTATGATGGTTCCAACCCCTCCAGCATTTATGATTTTTCTGTCTTTTTTTGTTTGTTTTTTTCAGTTGACTGTCATGATTGGTGTAAAGTGGTATCTCATCTTTAATTTGATTTGGATCTCCTGGATGGCTCACGATTGTATTTCTTTGCCATTTGGATGCAATTTTGGTGAACTGTATGTTCATAATCTTTGCCCACTTTTGAATTGGATTTTTTTGATCATTTTCTTTGAGAGGTTTTGCAGTTTTCCATATTAATTCTGCTTCTGTTGCTATCAATTTATTTCTTGTTCTCTTTTTACATTTGATTAAATATTTTGATGACCAGAAGTGTCTTATTTTTAGTAGATGGCAGTCATCTATTTTTTCATCTACCACTTGTATTTTCTTTTTAAAATTTGATAATGTGTCTATGTCCTGCAACTGTGTCCTTATTTGCTCCATTTTCTCATCTATGATCCATTTAGCTCTGGAATTTACATTTAGGTCTTTAATTAATCTTTGGCTACTTTTTGTATCTGATGTGAGGTATGTACATATATTCTTATATATTGAAATATAATTTTATTGAAGTGACTCTTTCCTAGTGAACATATTTTTTGATCTTTATTAAAGTCACTTGTTCATAAGTGGCTGAATTTATGTATAGGTCCTCTACTCTGTTCCATCGGTATATCATTGTATCAAGCATTTTCTGCATTGATTGATATGAAGCCATGGTTCTTATCTTTTGTTTTGCTTATGTGGTATATTATATTGACTAGTTTGGGTAGACAGAAATTTGTCCATTTCATCTAGGTTTTGAAGTACAATCCTTTAAAGAAATTAAAAAAGAATTCATTGGGCTCTGTTATGATATCACTCACTTTATCTCTTATTCTTGATATTTTCAGGAAAAGAAATTTTCTTTCTCTTTGTTGAATTTTCCAGTGGTTTGTCAATTTTGTTAAAGGTCTCAGAGAACTAACTTGTTGATTTTTCTATTTCCCAATTGACTTATTTTTGCTCAGACCCTTATAATTTATCTTGATAGGAGGTTTATTTTGTTGCTATTGTTCTAGTTGTTGAAGAAACTGGTGTCGAATGCTGATTTTGGGTCTCTCCTTTTTTCATGTGTGTTTATTGCTATAAATTGCCCTATAAGTACTATTGTTCTGTGTCCCAAAGGTTTTGATCTGTTTTGACGTTGTGCTTTCATTCCTATTTGTTTCAAGGGATTTTCTGATCTCATTGCACATTTCATGAATGACCCAGTAGTTTTAAACAGTGTGGTGTTCAGTTCTCCTGTATTTGATGTTTTCTTTTTGCTATCCCCACTGTTGATTTCTCCTTTTATAGGATGTGTTCTGAGCAAAAGGATAGCAAAATCCCAATATTTTTACATTTATGAAGGCTTGTGTTGAGTCTGGTAGGAGTCCTTGTGGTGTGGTGGTTAAGTATTACTCTGCTAAACTGCAGTTCTTTATTCCCATACTACCATGGGAGAAAGATGAGACTTTCTAGTCCTATAAAGAGTTACCTCTCAGAAATCCCCAGGGACCTTTCTACCCTATGCTATCTCTAGTCAGTGTGAGTCAGAATTAAATAGATGAGAATGATTTTGGAATTTTTGAGCACTGTGTCCTAACATAGGGTCTGTCGTAGAGAATGTTCCATGTGCACTGGAAAAGATTGTCTACTGTATCCTTGGATTGTGTGGGAGTTACATAATTTCATGCCAACTTGAAGATATAAAAATGAAGGGGTGGAGTTTAGACTGTCAATCAGGTTGTCACTTGATGACCTCATTTGGAAGTGCCACCACGATAAATGGCTCTCTAGGGTCATCTCTATCTCTCCTTTAACCTTCCTGCTGGAAAAGTCAGGAACACCTTCAAGCACTGTGTTGCAGTCACTGCCATTGAATCCACAAGATTTTGTACTCACCCACCTGTGATTTTCTTGCATTTTGCTTCATTGTGCATGGCTGTGTGAGTCTAAAGAATTTATGGACTAATATCTGACTTATGGGTTGATTTCACACATAAGGACTGGATTTGGACTGAGATGGGATGTTTTCTCAATACATAATTGCTCTTTGATCTAACACCCACTCACATATATGAGTGACTCTGGCTCTGATTCTGTAGGCTACTTAACTAACACAGGTGGAGTGCTCTGTGAATATCTAGGAGATAAAATTGTTTAACTGTAATTTATGTTTATCTTCTTTGTCTTTATTGAATTTCTTTTCTGATGATCTGTCCTTCCTCAAGAATGGTGTATTAAAGTCTCCTTCTATTACTATTGTAATACCTACTTTTCTTTAATATGTGAGATTAATATGTTCAAAGACATTTTTTAGATGCGTATTGGCATATTTTACTTTTAAACTAAATTTACTTTTGTTTAAATAGGTTAATTATCAAAGGTTTAATTGTTTGTGCCACCCAAGGATACCACTTTACTGTTTTGTTCATTAATAAAAAAAAACACTCTACTTACGGTTGCATATTGTGGTGGTCATATATTACAGATGTCAAATTTCATGATTGAGATATAGGGGTGGAGTCTAGTCTAGTCTGTTAATCTGGAGATAGCCATTGAGTAGCCAATGAGGCCTCTGTCTGGGCATGGCTTTCTCCTGAGACTTCTGGGAAACCTCGCGGTATTTCCCTGGTGGAGATGAGAAGCCATCTCCCCAGTTGTTGGGAGTTAGTCTCAGAGACAACGAACTACACAAGACTAGATGGCAGGAACTGAAGTAGCTGGAGGAGAAACCACACAGCCTTTTCCTGGTGGAACCAGATCTCTGAAGCTGGAGAAGCCATGTGGAGACCCCTGCCAGCATTGAGTTGCTTCTGCCACCACTGGATGCTGAGCCCTGGAAGTAAGGAGACATGGGGAGACCCCTACCAGCTCCAGGACTCTGCACCCACTGGCCTGTGACTTCATGAGTTGGAAGGAGACGTTATAGACTGGTATCAGGCATATGGACTAATATAGGACTTATGACTTTGAACTGGACTGGGTTGGGATGCTTTTTCCATGTCCCATTCCTCTGGTATATAAACTTTTACCTTATATCCATATGCGTGCCTATGAATTTGTTTCTCTAGTCTACTCAGAATAACACACATATTTTAAGAAGCAAACCTCTCTAAAGCCATATCAATGAAATAAGTTTGATAACCATAACTGTCACCATTTGTCATGACTTAACTGTAAGAGATTCAGAATTTACCTTTTTCACCGATGATTTCAGAGGTAGGAAACCTGATACCATCTTCACATCAACAATAACCATGTTGGATCTAGATCGCTCCCCAGTATAACTACAAAGTCAAAGTGTATATATTAGGCACTCAAAGTAAATTTGATGGAATTAATTCAAGGAAGCAGTTTACTCTTCCTGTGTCCTAGTTTTTCTTAATCCTAACTTTCACTCAGTTGCTGTGTCTTCTCTGTTTGCTTTCATTGTGGTTCTTTGGAAAATAAATAGTTTTTGTTTACTCTCTTGTTTTCAATGTTTCAATAAGAAAAGAAGTTTGTTATTAATAAATTCTGCTGGTGTTTGGACAGTGAAGTTGTCTCATAGTACCTCAATTTCCCCACATTATGCAAATGGTCTAGAAGTAATGACAGACTTACCTAATGTTGATGTGAATCTGGAATTTCTTGTCAGCAGCGACATTGTCACAGTCCTTGGACGAAGTATCAACCTTCAGGGTGAAGGGAGCTTTCTGTTCCTTCTTAGGCAAGATATTATATCTCAGAGTTGTCTAGAATAAATTTTTAAAATTCATTATCTTTGTACTCAAGTAATTTCTTAACTTTCCCCAAGTTATTTGCACTGCCTTTTAGCATCTGTTTCATTTACTTCTTTGAAAAATACATTTCACTCTGAGGATTTCTGGAACATTTTCAGAATACCTCAATTCTTGGCAGTCTCACCTGGAGTAACACACACCCTCTTCCAGACACAGTTGTATGATATTCTCCTGGGACCTCAGGCAACTGGACCTCTTGCAGCAATAGGCGGTTGCCTTCATTTACTTGAAAGTCTTTAGAAAAGGCTCCTGAAGATCTGACTGTGACTATAGCTGCTTTCTTACTTGTCGCAAAGGTCCGTGCTCCATATTTGGCGAGGGCTTGGAGAGCTACGATTGTATCCTGAAAAGAGATGGGTGTAGAAATCTCACAGGAAAGTAAGCTATCAAAAATTTACTGCTTGTAAACCATATCTCCAATATTCCTTAGCAGATGTGTTCAGTCTAAATCACAGTAATTAATTGAATTTCAATTTAGCTCAGATCTCACTATTAATCTTAAACTAGTTTAGGTACTTTTGGACTAAAAGTATACATTTCTTCACTCAAACTTTAAAAATATGTATATTGAAATTATACTCCAATATCTGACACAAGAGGAGACAATTTCAAGAATTTATATATTTATGCAACAATTTCTTTTGTAAAAATTCAGAGTGGTGAAGAAAATACATAATAGAACAGTAAGAAAAGACTTAGATAAAAATGAGAATTATCTCTGAATAATGGAGAAGATTTCTATATGTAGGAGAGCAGTGTATGAAGAACCAGGATAGGCAATGTTTTCAACAGAGGCATGGAAAAGCAGTCATTCAATTCCAGTATTCTGGGGACATGAAATAGTTAGGCAGCATATTACCTAATATCAGACATTGGGTGTGAAAAGATTTGGGTGTTATTTTTACGAAAACAATGCCTTGGGAAAATTACATGGATTGCTGGACGTCCACTAAGGGGAGACGAGATGAAAATATGCAAAGGAAAAGCAGCAGTAATCTGTACATGCAATTATAAGGCTGTTGACAAAGGAATGGAGATGAGGTGAATTAGAAATCTCAGCTAAGCTTCAAAAGTATGTTGTTTCAGATAGTAACTGGGTACACAGGGAACCCTTGACAGATGATCTCTCCAGGACAGATGCTGAGAATGGCAATACCAGGAGGGTGGAGGGAGGGTGGGATAGAAAGGGGGAACCAATTACAAGGGAGACGTTGGACAGTGCAAGACATGACAAAATAATAATAATAATAATTCATAAATTTTTATAGGTTCATGAGGAAGGGAGAGCAGGGAGGGAGGGTAAAAATAAGGAGCTGATAGCAAGGGCTCAAGTAGAAAGAAAATGTTTTGAGAACGATGATGGCGGACTTCTGGGAAATAGTGACAGAGTAACACTCACCAGAGGAATTCGGTAGAAAGCAACCCAGGAGAGTTACTGAGAGAGAAATTCAACACTGCCGGATCACAGAAGGAGAATCATAAAGAATCATAAAGGCACAGATCCACAAGGTTTTGAAGGTTTGATCCTATCCCCGACACTGTCTGCCACTGTCTCTGCCAGAGCCACAGTCAGATTGATTGGAACCAGCACAGGGGCTTTATCTTAACAGAGCGACAGCTTGCCACTAGCTCAGGGTAGGGAATAAACCCTTGCAGCTCCATGGGCAGGAATTGGGGCTCAACTATATCATTTCTTTGGGTTCCCTTTCCTCTCTACCCCTCCACAGTTTCAGCAGGCTTAGTTCCTTGGTGTTTTTTCCTCTTGGTGTTTTCCAGTTTAGCTCACACACCACTGAGGATCTCCAGGCCACTCCCCTTAGTCTAGGGAAATTATGCCTGCTACACCCAGCTAGGAGAGCCCCACCCTGTGCAGTGTAGCCTGAGACTGGAGAAACCAACCCACCCTCCACCAGGGGATATTCTGCCTAGTTTCTTACAGGGGAATTCCAGCTTGTGTGACTGGGAGAGCTCTTTATTTGGCGGGGGTGGGGGGGTGGGGTGGGGGAATATCACTGCTCTCTGGCGGTGGGAGTAGGAGGCCCAGCCCCACTGCTGGAATTGAACCTCCATCCCAGTGGGCCACAGTCCCACGCACAACCACTACACCACTGGGGCTCAGCCCTGGGAGAGCTCTTTTATGTCCTCTGTGGTTCCACCTGACTGAGGGAACTTCCTCCCACCTACCTTGGTGCTTCTTGGATTGGCCAGTGGTGATGGCAGGGATTCCAATCTGTTGCAAGAACCACTGCCCAGCATCCTCAATGATCTGTCAGATTGGGTGGTTCTGCCCACAATTCACTGTGCTCTACACAGGAGTGGGTAGTCCACCAGCCTTCTGTGTTGCTCCTCTTGCAGTGGGCACCCTCAGGGACCCCCTGTGGTGCCCCAGGTTGCTGTGGGCTGCACCATGACAACTCATAGTGAGATCGCAAAGTACAGCGCCATCCTTGTGTGTGCACAACAATCCAATCAGTGGTCCCTGAGTGCATCATCTAATTTGCCCTACAAATAACAGAATACAAGTTCACTAGGGAAAGATGGAAGCCACAGGAGAATATAGCAAAATTAGTGACAGGAATTTTGAAGACACATTCCTACAAGTCTCCCAGAGAGAGCCAGTACTCTTCGATTCCCTGGAAAATGGCACCTGGATCTTCTAAAACAACACGACGCAAACAGCAATCAGCCCCAACAACCTCACTGAAAAAGCAGGAGAAAAAAAAGGCAACAGCAGAAGATGTCCTGAGCCTAAGGACATGCATAGAAGAAGCAGACATTGATATGTCATGGAAAGAAATTTTCAGAATGTTGCTTGGAGTCATACAGGATATGAGGGAAACAATTCAGAAAAAAAAATGAAATGACAGATGAGATAAAGTCCATACAGCAAAGGGAAAGACAAGAGGTTTGGGACGAGATAACAAAAACCAATAGCAGACTCAAGGATTTGCAAATGAAGTGGAGGCAGAAACCCCCACCAGTGACTCAAAGACAGCCAACTGGATTTTAACAAATGTGAACAAAAATCTAATAAGATCATCAGAGAAACTGAAGAAAATGTAAGAACTATGTCTGATGCTATACAGAGGAACAACATCAGAATTATTGGATTAGCAGAGGAAGACACAACAAAGAAGTCATCTGCATCAATATTCAGAGAATTCTTGGAGGAAAACTTCCCCAGCTTAATGAATGAAAATCAGACTACTATTCAGGAAGCTGAAAGAATACCAGCAAGACTGAATCCCAAGAAGTCACCAAGACACATAATAGTTAAAGTATCCAACTTTGAGGAAAAGACGAAAATCATGAGAGCAGCTAGGGAAAAACAAGCAATCACATATAAAAGTTCCAAAGAAGAATATTCTCAGACCTATCCATGGACACTATGAAGAAGAGAGAGTGGACTAACATATTCTTAAAATTGATGAAAAACAATGAGCCACAAGAATACTCTACCCAGCCAAATTATCTATCAAGATAGCTAGAGAAGTAAGCCCAGACAAGAAAATACTCAGAGAATATGTTAGAAGAAAACCAGTATGGAAAGAAGAGCAGCACTCATCAAGCATAAATAAGAGACCATCATATAGAACAACCTCACCTAGAGGGCAACAAAAAGAAAATAGTCCCCCAAATAGGAATGGCTGAAGGATGGAAAGAAGTCAAGAATGATCAACCCTCACAATACATGCACAAAACACTGAAAAGAAAGGAAGGTAGGGAAACACCAACACAAAAGGTATAAGATGAAATCACATTTTCCACAGGTTGAGATAATAACCCTAAATATCAGTGAACTGAACTCAGGCATCAAAAGACTGATGCTAGCAAACTGCCTTAGAAAATACAACCCATCAATCTGTTGCCTACGGGAGACACATCTCAAGACTACAGACAAAAATAGAATCAAAGGCTGGAGAAAGGCAAAACAAGCAAAGATCAATTAAAAAAGAGCAGGGGTAGCAATCCTAATCTTGGATAAAATTGACCTCAAAGTGCAAACTATAAAAAGAGATAAGGAAGGACACTATATAATGCACCAGGGAATGGTAGACAATGTATCAATAAGCGTTCCATGAATGAGAGACCCACTGAATACATGAACCAAACACTTCAGAAGATGAAAAAATGAAATCATACCCTTAACAATTATAGTGGGTGACTTCAATACACCACTCTCTGAAAAGGACAGATAACAAGGAAAGCAACCCAACAAGGAGGCTGGAGATCTAAGCAATACTGTTAAACAATTTGACTTGATAGATATCCACATGATAGGTATCTACAGAGCTTTTCACCCAAATACAAAAAAATCACATTCTTTACAAGTCCACATGGCACATATTCGAAGATAGACCACATGCTGTGGAATAAGGTGAATCTACATAAATTTAAGCACATTGATCTCATACAGATCACTGTGCCATAGGGTTAGAAATCAACAAATGGACAATGAAGCAAACAATAGCAAATAATTGCAGCAGGAATAATTCTCTATTGCAAAAGGAGTACGTATTGACCCAGATGAGAGATGAAATTAGGAAATTTCTAGAAACCAATGAGAATAAAATCGCGACATACCAAATGGGACACAGCAAAGGAAGTTAAGTTTCATAGAAGTACATGAACATCTGTAAAAAGAGGAGCGTCTCATACCTGATATGCTGGCACAAAATTTACAATGACTAGAATAGAGTCAGTGGGACAATCCTACTAATAGCAAATGAAAAGAAATAATAAAAATGAGGGCTGAGACTCAGGACAGGGATAATAAGAAAACAATGGAAAAATTAATGCTGCTAAAAGTTAGTTCTTTAAAAGGATTAACAAAATCGACACACCGCTGGCAGACTTAACTAAAGAAAGTAGGGGTAAACTTTCACTAGTAAGAATGAAGGATGAAAGAGAGGCATTACAATTGCCTAATGAAATCAAAAGGTAATTACACAGTGCTATGAAAGACTGTACTTCAATGAATTCAACAACTTGGAAGCTATGGACAAATTCTTGGAAAAGCAATACCTCCCAGACTATCCCCAATGGACATCGAGAATCTCAACAGACACATAGCAATAGAAGAAATAGACAAGGTTATCAAAGGATTACCAACAAAAAAATCACCTGGACCAGATGGCTTTACAGGAGAATTCTACTAACCATTCAGGGAAGAAGTGACACCAATCCTACCCAAACTCTTCCAAAACATGGAAAAAGATGACAAACTCCAAAACTCCTTCTATGAAGGTAGTATAACACTGACACCAAAACTGGGCAAAGATCTCACAAGAATCGAGAGCTACAGACCAATATCCCAAATGAAAATTGATGCAAAAATCCTTAATAAAATACTGGCCAATAGAATACAAAAGTATATAAAACAAATAATTCACCATGACCAAGTGGGGTTCATACTCGGAATGCAGGGATGGTTCAACATATGAAAGACCATTAGTATCACTCACCACATTGACACAAAGAACTATAAGAACAACATGAAAATATCAATAGATATAGAAAAATCATTGGACAATATCCAACACCAATTCCTGTTTAAGACACTTGAGAAGATGGGAATGGAAGGAAAATTCCTCAAGACAGTGCAAGATATATATATATATATATATATATATATATATATATGAAAATCCAACAGCCAATGTGATAGTCAATGGAGAAAAGACTAACACCATCCCACAGAAAAAGGGGACCAGACAATATGCCAGAACCACAGAAGAGGAGATATAAAAATGGTACCCTTCACAATAGCCAAGCACAAATTGAAATATCTGGGGATATACCTGACTAAAAGAACAAAAGATCTATAAGAGGAAAATTACAGAACACTATTACAAGAAACCAAGAGTAACCTCAAGAAATGGAAGACTATCCTATGCTTATGGATCAGAAGACTCAATATAGTAAAGATGTCAGTTCTGTGCAAGGCACTATATAAGTTTAATCCAATTCTGATACAATTACCCAAAGAAATCGAAAAAAAAATGATTACCAAATTCATATGGAAAGAATTCCAGAATTAACAGAGAACTCCTCAAGAAGAAGGATACCATGAGAGGGCTTGCTTTACCTGACTTTAGTACATATTATACAGTCACAGTGGTCAAAGCAGCATGGTACTGGCATTTTGAGAGGTACTCAGATTAATGGGAAAGAAATGAAAACCCAGAAATAAAATTGACAGCATACAACTGATCTTTGATAAGGGTTTCCAAAATATCCAATGGGAAGCAGATGACTTCTTCAGCAAGTGGTGGTGGGAAAAATGGATATCTACCTGTAGAAAAATGAAGCAAGACCTTTACATCACTCAATGCAGAAGAATAAACTCAAGGTGAATCACAGACCTTGAAGTAAAACCCCCAAATTTTAGGGCCATCAATGAGGGAATTGAGACCAACCTGAGAACTTTGGCACAGGGAATACACAGGCTATCAGAAATAGGGAAGGACCCAATCACAGAGGAGGCACAAATTGACAAGTGGGATATTCCGAATATAAAACACCTGTGTACATCGAAAGAATTCACCAAGAGAGTGATAAGAGAGCCCACAGATTGGGAAAACATTTTTAGCAATGACATGTCAGACAAAGGCCTTATTACTAAAATCGACTACCCTGATAGCTTCCCAAAAGAACAAAACAAACTGCCCACTGAGGAGGTGGGAAAAGGGCATGAACAGAAGTTTCATGAGGCAGAAATCCAAATGGCCAGTAAACATATGAGAAAATGTTCTCGATCATTAGCCATAAGAGAAATGCAAATCAAAACAACAATGAGATACCATCTAATACCCTCAAGGATAGCCCAATTCAAAAAATCAGAAAGCAACAAGTGTTGGAGTTGCTGTGGGGAAACAAGAACTCTCTTCACTGCTGCTGGACCTGTAGATATGTATAGTCATTATGAAAATCGATTTGGCGATATCTAAAACAGATGGAAAATGAGTTACTATAGAACCCAGCAATTCCCCTACTGGGCATGTACCCAGAAGAGGCAAGAAACAAACTTTGACCAGATATCTGTGCTCCAATGTTCATTGCAGCACAGTCCATAATTTCAAAGAGTTGGAAACAACCCAAATTTCCATCAACTGACGAATGGATTAAAAAGTTGTGGTCTGGGGCTGAGGCCCAGGGCGTAGTGGTTGTGCACGGGACTATGGCCCACTGTGATGGAGGTTCAATTCCAGCAGTGGCTCCACAGGAGCAAAGACTGGGTCTCCTACTCCCACCACCAGAGGGGAGTGATGCCCCCCAAAAACAGCAACAAAAATAAAACAAAATAAAAAGCTGTGGTACGTATTTATATGTATACATACTTATATATACATACTATGCATCGCTGAAAAGTAGTGATGAACACATAAAGTGCATCACCACAAGGGAAGAACTGGGGGAAATTATGCTAAGTGAAGTAAGCCAAGCACAAAAGAACATGTACAGCATGAGTCCACTGAGGTAAGCTTTAAAAAAAATACAAAAGGGGCATCGTGAAAAAGCTACTGTATGCATAGCTTCCTGGGAGAAGGCCCAGGTAGTATGGCAGGGGCCAGACAAAATCCAGAGTTGCATATGGTAGTCAACTGAGGAGGGGGCAGGGATATAGCAATGTGTAGAGAGGGAATGGGGTACTAACCCACCCGAAGGAAGCATGTGGTTTATAACTCCATAGGGGAAGAGGGACCAAATTTCACCTGGCGTTCCAGGTTGTGAATGCAGTATGACTGACGACATGGAGTAGGGAGCCAACGGAGGGGTCTGAGGGCACAGCTCCAGTCCCAATTACATGGATAGCCACTGCTTCCCTCAGAGAAAATTGCTTTGGATAACAGAACTGAAGCTACAGCTCAGGGAGTGGGACATTCCTCACAAGAGCACACGAGAATAAATGAAGGGGGAGGAAGAGAGAGTAGAGTTCATCCTGATCCACTGAGCCTTGAGGATAATATCCTCAATCACAAAAGCCCATGCACAGAGAAAACCATTTGGCCGGTTCCACTATGAAACACGGTATCCTTTGCTGATCCAAGGCCCTACGGAGACAATGGAGAAGCAGGGTCAGGATTGTATTCTATCTGACCCCACCACACCAAGGCAAAACACTAAGGGCGTGCAGCAGTGCAGCAGGGGAGCAGAGCATGGACTTTCTGAGAGAGTGCCAAGGATATTTTGGGGGGCCAGGTTGTGGCTCCCCATGGGACTCAACTGGGGGACACTCCTGGAGATCAACAAACAGATCATGAGCTATTTACAAGCTTTTATTTTGCTATTTTTATTTTTTACTTATTTATATATTTTTTTCTGAACATTGGATTTTTGTTGCCATAGTTTTCTTTTCTTTGATTGCTTCGTCTCACAATGCCTTTTTTGGGGGGTACATATTATTATCTCTGGAAGTTTATCTCGATAAGATAGGCTGGATGAATAGTCTGGAGGAGAAAACAATGGGACTGATGGTTCTGGGGGACACGGGAGGTGGGAAGGTGGGGGAAAGGAGGTGGTGTTGACCAACCCAGGGATAATAATACAACAGTGATTCAAAATTGGTGACGAGAGGGGTGTGAGTGGCCTGATAGGGATTGATCAAGAGTAATGTAACAGAGAGAAATTACTGAAACCCAAATGGAGACTGAGCATGATAGTGGGGCAATAGGAAGTAAAAGGAAATAGAGGGAAGACTGGGGGTAAAGAGCATTTATAGAGATCTAAATATAGGCGTGTACATAGATAAATATATGTATATGGTGATGGGGAAATAGATATATATGCATATATCTAGTATATAGGTTAGTATTAAGACAGCAGATGGGTATTAGACCTCTACTCAAGTACTTCCTCAATGCAAGGACATTTTCTTCTATTATATTGGCATTTCATGATGCTCACCTTCCTGACATGATCACTGAAGACACGTTTGCATAAGCAAAAGTGATGAAGGAAGCTGATGTGCTTGACTAACAAAAGATACAGTATCTGGAGTCTTAAAGGCTTGAAAGTAAATAAGCGGCCATCTGGCTCAGAAGCAACAAAGTCCACATGGAAGAAGCACACCAACCTGTATGTCCATGAGGTGTCAAAGGGATCAGTTATTAGACATCAAATAACTAAAAATAGTAACATTGTGTGCCCACCTTCATGATATGATTGCTGATGACAAATGTGTGCACATACAAATGTGGTGCAGTAAGCTGATGGTGCCTGGCTATTAAGGGATATGGCGTCTGGGGTCTTAGACATGAAAGTAATCAAGAGATCAGATATCAAGCATCAAAGAACTAATAATTATATCATTATAAATGAGTACACATTATGGACTTAAAGCCCGTCGATAGGTGAAGTGACATCCTCTTACAGAAGGGTCACAGGGAGGAGACGAACCAGTGTAGCAATAATAAAATATGCAACTTTCCTCTAGTTCTTAAATGCTTCCTCCAACTCACTATCATGATCTCATTTTTACTTTACAAATGTGGCTAGATCATGGGATGTACACTGGTACAAATAGGAGCTGGAAACATGGGGAATTCAAAACAGATGCTCCCTTTAGGACCACAGGTGAGAATGGTGATACCGGGAGGCTGGCGGGAAGGTGGAGTACAAAGGGGGAACCAATTGTAGGGATCAACACATAACCTCCTCCCTGGGGTATGGACACTGGGGAAATGCGTGAAGGGACACATCGGACAGGGTACCATATGACAAACTAATGATATTTTGTAAATTATTAAGGATTCATAAGAGAGGGGCAGTGGGAACAAAGGGGAAATATGAGGAGCTGCTACCAAGGGCCTAAGTAAAAGGACAATGTTTTGGGACTGCTGCTGGCAAAAGACGTATAAATTTAGTCTGCCTACTATAGATGTATATATTGATCATGATAAGAGTTGTATCAGTCTCCAGTAAAATGATTTAAAAACAAAAGAGAATGATGATGGCAACAAAAGTCCAAATGTAGTCTGCATACAAGAGATGTATGTATTGATCATAGTAAGAGTTGTATGAGTCCCCAATAAAATGATTTTTTAAAAAAGAAAAAGAGAATGATGATAACAACAAATGTACAATTGCCGTCAGTCTGCATACAATAGCTGTATATATTGATTGTGATAAGCATTGTATGAGCCCCCAATTAAATAGAAATATAAGAAAAATATTGTTTCTATGTGCTTATATATATTTATGTTCATGTATATATTTTATACCTATGTGCTAGTATATAACTCACAGCTTATTATACTCTGACATTCATATGCATGGATATATAACATATTTTTCTTCTGTTTTTCATACAGTAACACACCTGAGTGGATGAGAAACCTCCATAAGGATTTTGTTGCTTGATGACCCACTTCACAATGCGTGTAGCCATGGATAGGTCAGCAGGAGATGGGGCAGGCTGAACAGTAAGATAGGCAAGGAGGGTGTAGGCTGTCATCTCCACTTCCGCAGAGGGAGCTCGGGGTTGATAAAAGAGTGTGCTATCTTCTTGAGGTTTCCTCGGACGTTGCCAGTGGATTGAATCATCTGTGAAATAGAAAAAAGTAGGCTACTGAATTTAGAAATAATAAAGAAACCAAGGTTTATTAGTAGTTAGTTGTGGGTGCCAAGGGGGAATAAAGGAAGACTCTCTACTCTGAGGACCCTGAGTAATGGTAATGGTAAAAGTAAAATTTGGGAACATATAAAGGTGATCATTGAGTAACATGATGAATGTAATATTAAGTTGCACATGTAAAGATGGTTGAAATATCAAACATTTTGTTACATATATATTTACCACAATCGGGAAAGTATTTAAAGCCCCAAAGCAAATTTATCGCTGTAGTTAGAGCTAACCTAATGGCAGACATTGATTAAGTGCAAGCAATAAATAGTCACTAATCAAGCAAATATTTGCTAAGAAGATAAAATAAGTCCCCCAATATCTTTGTGCCTGCTATATACCAGTGAGGAAAGTTTATCTGTATAGAATCTAGAGTGGGTGAGTTAAGTGAAGAATTTATGATGCTTAGAATATTAAATTGCTAGGTAAATGATAATGTTTCTTACTATAATTCTGATTTAAATAACTTTATAGCTTTTCAATGGGCCCTCTTTCCTCCTCTGATCTTAGGTAATTGTTGGAGGGAAGTTTTTCTATAGTAGCTCTTACCTTTTTTTTTTTTTTTCCTTTCTTACCTTCTTTTATAGCCTCTCTTTCTAGTGATTTAAGCACCTCATTTCGTCTGGCCTGGTTTCCTGCTAGGGCAAAGGCATAGGCCAATAAAGCCTTTGTGTAGACAAAATTCCCTTGGGCCTCTGAAATGGATTTCCAGGCCATTTCCAGACAGTATAGAGCATTGCGGACAACTGGGTGCTAAGAGGAAGATGGAAAAAGATCTTAAGATAGCAGAATCAGGCTAATTAAAAGTCAATCCCCAGACAAACCAAAGATTAAAAACTTTGTGTGTGTATGTGTGTATACTATCACAGTTCTGACCAGAAAATCATTTCCTCTGTAGCTTCTGAAATAACCTAGTTCCTCACATCTCAGCAAAGTATACCAAAATTAATTATCATTGAATTCACAACTCATCTTCTTCTGAGATTCATAATTTTATACTCTTTATTTCTTACATCTGTGAAGGAGTTCAGGGAATGTACTAATACGTACACTGGTGGGTAGTGGCATCTCCAACAAAGCAGTGGTGATGTAGGCAGAGAGTGTCACCTCATCATCTACTCCACCCTGGAAGGATAAGAGATGGGGACTCATAAGTGCTTCAATATTTTTTTTTAGCTAGATTTTGCCAACAGTGCATTGGGTAACTTGACTTTTGTTATCTGTCATTGCACTGGATCCACCTCCTGTTGACCTTACATACAACTGAACAAAGTATTCTCTAGGTAGCTTTTTTTTTTCTTGTGCCATATTCTTGTTTTCCCCTCCTTCTCTATTCTTATTCTATGCCACCAAGATCTGGGCCAATTATAAGAGCATAATTTCCATTTCTATCTCTCTATCTTTGTTACTGTACTGTTGCCAGGTGCCATTCAGTTGACTTTGACTCATCCAGACCCTATGCACTACAGAACATAATATTACTTGGTCCTGGGCCATGCTTACAATCATTGCAATATCTGAGCTCATTTTTTAAAACCAAATCTTTAAAGTTTGTCTCTTTTCACTCTATTTTATAAAAAATGACTCTAGTGACTAAATACTACTCAACACGTCTAAAGCATGTGAGAGAAAGACTTGCCATCCTTGCTTCCAATGAGCATTCTGACTGCATATCTTCAGAGACATATTTATTCATTCATCTTACAGTCTAGGATGCAGGAAATATTCAAAATTTTCCAACACCACAATTCAATTGCAACATTCATTCATTGGTCTTCCTGATGCACCAACTTTCCCATTTGATTGAACATATCATAGCTTGGGTCAGGCACCCCTTAGTCCTAAAAATGACACATTTTCTCTTTAACACAATACAGTAGTCTTGTGCAGCCTCATGCAATGTGTCATTTGATTTTGTAACTGCAGTTTCCAAGGGCACTGACTGTGGATCCAAGTAAAATGGAATCTTTGATGGCAAACTTTTCTCCTTTTATTCTGATAGTGCTTATTTGCCAGGTTGTGAGTAGTTTTGCTTTCTTGACGGTGCGATGTAATCTGCATTGAAGATTATAATGTTTGATCTTCATCAGGAAGAGCTTCACATCTTCATCACTTTCGGCAGTGCTGTGTCACTTGCAGAATGTAGGTTGATAATAAATCTTGCTCCAATCCTATTCCATATCCTTCATATAGTCAGTTTCTTGGATTATTTGTTCAACATACAGATTGCATAAATATGGTGAAAGGATATAACCCTAATAAACACCTTTTGTCCCTTTAAAGCATGCAGTATCATCTTACTCTGCTTGAATAACAGCTTCTTGGTCTATGTAAAGGCTTCTCACACGCACAATTAAGCAGTCTAGTATTTCCATCATTCTAAATGTTATCCATAGCTTGCAACAAGCTACAATGTCAAATGCCTTTTCATAGTCAATGAATTCTAACAAGCAATGTGTGACATATTTTAAACTGATCATATTTCCTCTTTATTTTTAACTTTCATTGTTTAATCACCAAGCCAAACTCATGGTAACCGGGTTGATTTTGATTTATAGTGCGGCTACTTGATAGAAGTGCTCCTGTGGGTTTGCAAAAGTGTAAATCTTTTTGCTTCTTCTTCTCAAACTGTAAGTTTCTATGGGAGTAAAAAGACCCAACTTTCTCCCGAGGAATCGCTGACTTTGCTGTTTAGCAGCCCGAATTTGTAACCACGATGGCACCCAGGAATTATTAGCACATTTGATTACATGCTTGATCAATTTCAGATTACAGAAGCTGGCAAGATCTTCAATTTCTCATTTTTTGCATTAGTGGTTATTGTCTAAATTCGAATGATGGTTGTTTCAACTTGTTTTCCTTTAAGCATATGACATTATCTTACATGTGACAGTGTTGTGCTTCACGATACATCTTATGGTGTTTTCTTTGCTAAAGAATTGACTTGATTGCTGTTCATCTTGCCATCCCTGGAATAACTGACCATTTGATTGTCTGATTCAAAATGACCAATATTAATCTATTTCATTTATTAATATCTATTTTCATAAGTAATATCTATTTTTAAGTGTGCATCCAATTACTGATACAATTTTTCTTACTATCCTACTTCATACATTCCAAGGTCTAATTATTAATGGTTGTTTGCCAGCCTTTCTTTTCATTTCGAGACATATCATATCAGCAAATACAAGTCTCATATTATTAAGGTCAATTCTACTTTGAGGAGGCTCTTTCCCAGTTTGTATGTCTTATGTGTCTTCCAACTTGAGGAGATGAACTTAAAACACCATATTTGACAATGTTCAGCCGCTATTCACAAGGTTTTCACTGACAAGTTTTTTTTTTAATTTTACCGATTTAATTTTTTAAAAATACAACTCTTCTCAGAATCCATACATGCATCCATTGTGTCAGGCACTTTTGCCCATTTGTTGACATCATCATTCTCAAAACATGGGCTTTCTACTTGAGTCCTTGGTATCAGCTCATTTTTGCCCTCCCTCCCCACACCTCTCCTCATTGTATTCGGGGCTCATAAAACTCTTAGCACAATTCATCCGTACAGCCACTGTATGCAAAGAACATATATACCTTTGGTGCCATAATCATTCTAAAAACATTTTCTTCCCACTTAAGTCCCTGGTATTAGCTCCCCATTTTCCCATCCTCTCCCCACCCCATCCCTCATGAACCCTTGATAATTTATAAAATATTATAATTTTGCCTTACTGAATGCTGTCCGATGTTTCTCTTCTCCCACTTCCCGTTGTCCATACCCGAGGAAGAAGGTTATATACAGATTCTTAAAATTAGTTCTCCCTTTCTAGTCCACCTTCCCTCCATCCTCCTGGTGTCGCCACTCTCCCTACTGGTCCTAAATGGATTGCCTGTCCTGGATTACCCATGTTTGCGGTTCCTTTTCTGTACCAGTGTACATCCTCTGGTCAAACTGGATTTGTAAGGTAGAATTCAGATCATGATGTGGGAGGGAGGAAGTGTTTTAGAACTAGAGGAAAGTTGCATATTTCATCATTGCTACACTATACTCTGAGTCACTCGTCTTCTCCCCACAACCCTTCTGTAAGGGGGTGCGCTGACAAGATTTTAAGAAGTGCTTATCCAGGTCCTTCTTACTCTGGAAGTTCTACTGAAGCCTGCTCAACAAGGGCGACCCTGCTGGTATTTTAAAGTACTAGAAGTGTAACTTTTAGGTTTACAACAATCTGACAAACTGATATATGAGCGATGGATACTACTTTTAGAGGCCACCCCTCCCCCCTTTGGACAGAAGCATCACCTTAATCGCATTGTTTAGCAGTGATCCAGAGGGTTGGAAACAACCATTGGCTTTTTGCTTCTGTGAAAGCCAGGTGAAGGCATTTATGATATGGGAATTCTCCACAAAGATGTATGACTGGGCTTGAGAAAGGGATTTGAGCACAAATGCGGTGAGCCTGTTCAACAAAGAAGAGACAAAGCATGAGGACTACTACCTCCCTCGTAAATACCACTGTATGCCCCACCATCAGCCATTGATCTATATGATGGGGACAATCAATAGAGTGAATAGTGAGGGAGATGGGACTCGAGTTGAATGTCCTCTCGTCCAACAAGCATCCCCATCTTTATGTTGATATTTCAACGCTATTAATTTCTACAGAGTTGTTGCTCTTCATGGTTTCTTCCTCTTCCTCAATCACTGGAAGAGTTCCTAAGCCTTTCCACAACTAACCCTGCATTTCCTGAATAATTTCCCTAATTTTATTGTATCACTCTTTCTTCTTGTCCTTTCCCTCCCTTCATTTTACCATGTGGAAGGTTGCTTACTCTGTCACTTAGTGTGGAGGGTCTTGTCTTACATCAGGAGTCGTGCTATCAAGGAAAGTGAGCTTGCAGAGATGAAACTAGGAAATTATCCAGTTGCAATGATATATAAGCTGTTTTTTAAAGGCTAGCTTATATATATATATATCTAAGTTCTAACATTTATATAAATAACTCATATATATATATATATATATATATATGAGTTCCAAGTAATAGAGAGTAGTCATATTTACAGAATGCTGAAATATCATGAGTCTACAAGTAGCATATGGAAATAATTATCTTACCATGTGTTTCCTGGTACTGTACCACCAAGATCCCCAAAGGCACTGTATGAGCCATCATTGTGCTTATAATTCAACTGCCTTTGGTACCCTGAAGAGGAAGTTTTCATATACTTATGAGACAGCACAAACATTGGGCAAATAAGCAGTCTTTTCCTCAATGCTTGTGAAGGAACCATAGGGCACAGAGCTTTTAAAAATTGATGATAACATTGTTTTGACATTCAAGTAAATCCTTAAATACTGTTGAATTGTGCTGTGGAGTCAATCCTATCTCACAGTGACCTTACAGGACACAGTATAATTGCTCTTATAGAATTTATTAGGTTGAAGTCTTTTTAAAATTTTTTAAAATCATTTTATTGGGCACTGATACATTGTTTTTCATCATACATAGTTTAATACATAGTTACGTATACTGTGTCAAACACCCCCACTTGCCTGTCCCCTTGGGCCCTTGATATGAGCTCCCCTTCCTTCCCCCTCCATCCTTTCCGCACCTTCCCCCCAGTCCTCATGACTCTGCAATCATTATTGCTTTGTCATATCTTACACTGCCCAACATCCTCCCCTGCCCACTCCTCCCTACGTCCAACCTCCAGATAGGAGACAGTCTGCAGATCCCCATAGCTGGCTTCCTCTCTCCACTCCACCCTCCCGTCACCCATCCGGCAACTCCATTCCCACCAATGACCCCGAGTGGTTTATCCATCCCAAGTTCCCTGCGTTTCCAGCTCTCATCTCTGCCAGGGCACCTCCTCCAGTCCAGCTGGAGCTGCAGGGCAGAGTTGGGACCGTGGTGGTGAGGGGAAGGAAACCTTCAGGAAATAGAGTTTTATGTTTCATTGCTACCTCACTGCCCCTTGATTGTCCCCACCCCTCCCCATGACTCCCCTGTAAGGGGGTGTCCAATTTAGGCTGAAGTCTTTATGAGTGCAAATCACCAGGTCTTTTCTACCGCAGAGTGGTTCATAAGTTCAATAAAGTAACCTGTTGGTTTGCATTGGAGTGTTTAACCATTTGATCAGTAGGACACCTTTATGAGTGCATAGTGCGACATTCTATTGGATACTACAGCAATAATGCATTTGATAATTAACATGCTCAAATATTAATTAAAGGAATATTGCTTCAGTTTATTGATGGATCTATGTAAAGAATCAATGAAGGTTAATCTGTTTAATTTCTCACCACTAATGAGATGGTCAGTGATTTTTGACTTCATCTTCTCTGTTAGCTGTCCCGTCTCACTCAGATAGGCCAGAACAAAGATATTAGGGGCAAAAAGGATCATATTCTGCTCTCCACAACCATGAGGCATCTGGACAAGATTTTGCAGATTTTGTATTGCAGAACCTAGTAAATCACCTAGAAATGAAGAGATGTGAGAAAAAAAGGCATTCAGAGATAGCTTGCATTGGGATAGGGAAAATAGATGATTAACTTTGGGCATAAACTTCTTATGGAGGGGACTATTAGAAAGAATAAGAGATAGAGAAGCACGAAAGAGAAAGGTCAGTGAAAGGCAGAAAAATAAGTGTCTCAAGGATCGAAAAAATAGAGAAGAAACTGAAAGATAAGTGCCATATCTGTTCTCCTGGACCTATCAGCTGATAAGACTGAATTATTCAATAGTTGCCCAATTATTGAAAAGTCTATCAGTGGGCATCTTTGGACATGTTGTCAAGAGAGATCAGTATCTGGAGAAGGTATCAAGTTTGGTAAAGTCGAGGGGCAGTGAACAAGAAGAAGGCCTTCTGGGAGATGGATTCACACCATGGCTGCACCAATGGGCTCAAGCACAGGGACAATGGGGAGGGTGACCCCGGACCAGGCAGTGCTTCATCTGCTGCGAACAGAGCTGCTATGGTTGGAATCTGATTCAATGGTACCAGTGTCAACAGCAGCATTGGGCACGCTCCTGAAGTAAGCTCTTAAAGACGGAGGCACGGAGAATGGAAGCTGCTTAGTAATAAACTGGTATCCTGTGTTTGTTTAATGTTTAATGTGAGGGACTTCAATAAAGTGATGATGAGGCCCCATACACTGGAATTATAATGTCGCACAGAAGCTTATTTTACAGTAAGGAGACTTACCCAAAACTGTATACATTGCCCTGGCTGATCCTTTAACCACGTTTGAAGGAACTTTGAGAGATAATTTTTCAGGAACTCCAGTATCTAACAAAAATGCATATAAAGAAGTTGATATGTAAATTTAGTTGTTTGCAATGTTAGTATTTTTATTTTTAGAAGGCTATATAACTAGTTATAACCATCAAAGAATACTTCAAGAGAGAAAAGAAGAGCTCTGAAGACCGAGTATTGCCCTTAAGATGACAGAGTTGGATTTTTTTAATGTTAAATTTTATATGATGGTATTATTAGGCATTAGTTAAATACTGGTTTCTATATATGCTGGTGACCTGACGCTCCTTTTGAATAAAACCAGCAAGTGGCGTAACACGAGAAATTTATTTTTGACACTTACTTGATGCACAGAGCACTGTGTTGAAAGTTTCCTCTTTTTCTATTCCTTCAGGCTTTGATTTAAAAATAAAAAAAAGTAAAGTGATACTTTAGGAGCAATAGGCAGGAAAACAATTACTTTAAAGTAGAATCAAAGTGATAGTAATAAAACCTGGAGCTGTAGATACATTCATATTTGGGGGAATGTGTTCACATACTTGTTAATTAGTGTCAAGTCAGCCTCATGTGGACAGAGTTCAACTGCACTTTCAAGAGTATGATTTTTGGAATCACATCTCAAGGAGCTTATTCTGAAACACTTCTGGATGTTTCAACTAGTAATTTCAACTAGAAATTGAACATTTAACTGCTTGACATTCAGGCCTCCCACATCCAGATGAGGTACTGTTATGTTATAAAACAAGTCCAGCAAAACGGGAAATATACATACCTCAATTAGCAAGGGCTTGATAACTGTATCCTTCTGTCCAAATGATGGCCTTTTAGGCTGCTCATTGTCACACAATTCTTGAGACTGTAGGGCTTCTGCAGATGCTGTGAAATTTACCTTCCCTGGAGGATGGTTAAACAGTGATTTTATATCAATCAGTTTCTCCTTTTAAAGTTTTCACACTGTCTCTAGTGGTTTTCTGCCAATAAATTCATTCTTAAGGAAGGGAAAAACCCCTCATGAATTCAGTTTGTCAGAATATAAGTTCTGAAATATGTTCATATCTTTATCACTCACCCAGTGACTTAGGGGTCACCGCCCAGGACACAGTCTTCCTTCCATGCTCACAGATGCAGTGAGATTCTGCACTCTTCTCTCCTGGGACAGCATCGTAGGCATCAGACTCCTCCAGTTGCATTCTGACCTGTGCCCCAAACCCATACACATGTTTGAGAGCACTGGTAGATAACAGAGTCAATCATAGGGAAAGACACTTAGGGGGGCAGCGCACACTAGTTCATATCCCTATGATCAAGTTGATTCTGACTCATAAAACCTTATATATTACCGAGAAGAACTGCACCATAGCCTTTTCTTGGCTGTGATCTTTAAGAAAGCAGTTCACCATCTCTTTCCCCTCCAGCATTTCTGGGTGGGTTGGGTTGGAATGTCAACCTTTTCTAGTAGCCAACTAGTTGTTTCAAAGTGATGGTGCCACCCATGGACCTATAAGACTTTCAAAAGCTGTGAAAAGAAGCTAAATATTAGCAAGTACTTTGTCGTGGAGGTGTTTGTGATAGAGAAATTGAAAAACTGACAATAATAACCATAATAACTGCCCAAAGTTTGTGTCAACACAGTAAAAGATATTCATTTAGTTGATGTGAAAAAAATCAGGTGGAAATAATGTGTGAAATTAGGAATACATAGATATAGAGGACTGAAAGAATATGATGCTACCACCTTGAACTTGTCAAAGAGATTCACTCTTAGTACCTATTTCATTTCAATATTGGTAGGTTCTGTGGAGTCAGTTCCAAGTTATAGTGACCCCACCTACAAGAAATTTCACAATCATTCCTATGTCTGACTGTAATTGTGTCAATAGATCTCAAAACATTATTCTCAGTTCTAAGTTATTCTTGTGATCAGAGACCTAGGGAATGAGTGGTCATGTTCCTTTCTTCTATTTTCATTCACTTTGAGGGAAATGCTCTTACCCGTATGCAGTGGGACAAATAATTGAGTACGGTAGCTTTGAGTTTGAAGACTTCTCCTTGTATCACAGAATAGGGAAGGGTGAGTTCCAGGAAGAAAGGCTGTAAGACTTGGAGCGAGATTGTGGGCGAGATGCCAAGTCCTTCTGTTCTGGACAAGCAGAATGCATTGGCCTTCCATTCTGTGATGGTGTCTGGGACTGTCACTGCCATCTCACGTTTGCCCGATACACTAGTGAAGGGTAAAAGAGAAGAGTGAATGAACCTCCTTTTAAAAGAAGAACCATAGCTCACTCTAGGAGGTTAGTATGGGAAGGGCATGCTGGTGGCACACTGTTTAAGTGCTTGGCTGCTAGCAAGAATGTTGGTGGTTCAAATCCTATAGCTGCATCACAGAAGAAAGCTGAGGGAGTCTGATTCCAGAAATATTCACAGCACAGGAAATCCTATGGGCTAGTTCTTTTCAGTCCTGCAAGTCTGCTCAGGTCCAATTCAGGAAATGGGAGGATTTGTGTTTTCTATATATTGCATCCATACCAAAAGGCTGTATTCTTAGATCTTTATCAATAAGAAAGTTCTCCTCCAAAGCCAAAGGAGGGGATAATGTCAGCCCTTAAATTGCAAGAATCTGGTTTGCAGAAGGCTATGGATGACAGTGGGAACCCACAATTTATTTGTGGAAATTACATAGGAAATCAGCCTCCAGTGATTTCTCTCTATGCATAATAGAATGATGGGAGTAAACTGGTGAAGAAACAGAGTGCATGGGAGATATAATTATAGAAGGCCAACATGATAAACCTGGCTTGAATGATTAAAACCTTGTGAGCTGATACCCCCCTCTGATGCATGTTGGTGGTTCTGTTTTTTTTTTTTTTTTTTGTATTTTTTGTTCATATTGGGGCTTATCTCAGATTTGCTTTGTCATTGAGGATGACCCTCTTGAAATTTGGCTATATGATTGTCTGATTTTTCAATGGATGAGACACAGGACTGATGGATCTTTGGGGATAGTACGTGGAATAGGGTTTCTGGGGGTACAGAGTTGGGGGGCAGTGAAAGGGAGCTAGTGTCAAAGAGTTCAGAAAGGAAATGCTTTGAAACGTCTCGTCATAGCAATTGTACAATACTGCTTGATGTGAGTAAACTACGGAATGATATGGAATCTGTATTAACTTCCAATAAAGTCATTTTGAAATTAAAAAGTGCCTCAAGTTGTCTTTACTTTCAGCAAGCAAGATGGTGTTATTTGTGTAGCACAGTTTTTTTTTAAGAATTGAATTTTTTTAATACACATGTTGCAATACACATGTGTTTAATATACACAACGTATATATTGCAACCTTTGTCAATTTGACATTTTTGTTTACACAAACAATTCCCTTATATCAGTCATAATAAACGGCCATCACCAGTGTCCCTGGCCAAATTTTCTATCACTAGAAGAGAACATATTTTCTTCCATGTAACAGAGAAAACGAGGATTCATATAGATGGATTTGCAGAGAAGTGTTGGGATAGTGAAGGGATTTTGGCTTCTGTGAGCTCCACAGAGAAAGAGAGATGGGGTGAAGTGAAGGCTGTGGGCGGAGACAGGAGCAGTTGACTGCTCTGAAAGCTATTTGAAAGCACATTAGCCCCACTACAATGCTCATTTGGTCCCTTTTAGGCTCTCTACTTCAATTGTCTTTGATGTGGGCAACTGGCATTTTCTTAGTCAGATGTGAAGCACCATTGGAATTATAGGTAACATAATGATAAAGAGAGAAAAGTTGACGTTGTCAAGCATTTCATCTTACTTGGATCTTCAATCAATGCTCATGGAGGCATCGGGCAAGAACCCAAACTAGCGATTCTCAATCTGTGGGTCGCGACCCCTTTGGGGGTCAAAGGACCCTTTCACAAGGATCTTCTAAGACTATCAGAGAACACATATTTCTGATGGTCTTAGAAACCGAGACCAGCCTCACTCTACCCCAAGACAAATTAATGCTGATTTCATTTGGAAAAATGAACATGGAGCTCTGGCGGTGTGAAGGTAGGCACAGGGCTGCTAATTGTGAGGTTGTTGGTTCAAATTCACCAGCTGCTTTGCAGAAGAAAGATCAGAGGACCTGCTCCCAGAAAGATTTGCAGTCTGAAAAACTCCCTGTAGGGTCACTATGAGTTGAAATCAATTTGATTACAATAGATTTGTTTCTTTTTTTGGTGGTGATGGTGAAATAAACAGCAAAACAGGCATTAAAGGAAAAGATATCTGGAGAAATTTGAATGTAAACCACTATTAGACTATTTAATTGAATTAAAGCTTATTTTCTTGAGTATAACAATGGGATTATGAAAATGTAGGAGAACAGTCTTAGTCTTAAAAATACATGCTGAGGCATTTACAGGTGAAGTATGATGTCTGCAACCTTCAAATTCTTGGATATTCAAAAGTTAGCAAACCAACTGGAAAATCAAAATGAAGGAGTTTTTTTGGGGATGATGTAGGGGAGTTGTGTGTGTGTTAAATCTCAGTATCAATCTATTTCCTAATTACATCACCAGCTATTTTCTGCCATGACTTTGGATAGGTTTATGCTGAAAACCTATGTGCTGCTTAATGTGTTAGATTAAAATCTTTAAAAATGTGTTAGATTACTTTGTATATGATGTCCTTGATGTCAACCCACAATTGTCTGGTCTTCAGTCCAATGCATCACATTTATTCTTGAACTGGTATTCAAATTCAAGGTCGTGTTTGGTTCTCATAGGCTTGTTTTCAGTTTCTTCAGCTTGAATTTGCCCATGGAAGCAGCAATCAAGAAATAATACAATGTATTTCAATGGGCAAAATTGCTGCTAAAGAGTGAAGCTCTCACGGTGAGGACTAAGAGTCACCTGACCAAAGTCACTGCATTTTCAATTGTTTTATATGCATGTGAAAGCTGAACAACAGAAAGAATGACTGGAGAATATATTTGAATCATATATATTGGCAAAGACTATTGAATAAACCATGAGTTGTCAGAAGAACAAACAAATTTATTTTGGAAGAAGTGCAGCTAGAATACTTCCTAGGAGCCTAGATGTTAGACATGGTCTCACATACTTTGAACGTGGGGACCGGTCCCTGGAGATGGACATTATATTTAGCAAAGTGTCAGGTAAGAAAAGGAGAACCTACAAGGTAATGAAGTTATACAAAGGCTAAAACAATGGGTTCAAACATAACAATGATTGTGAAGAGGGCACAAGACCAGTCAGTGTGTTGTCCTGGCGCACAGAGGGATTCTGTGAGTTGGAACAATTAGACCGAATGCTAGTACACAATGAGGTCTCTGAGAATTTCTTCACTGGGGCTGAGTGGAAGCTCTTTTGAGTAGTGTCATGGCTTTCTGCTTTATATTATTTTAGTATTTGAACTATCCCAGGAGCCAAAGTCCAACAAGTTTGCCTTCTTTCGGTATCAAACAGATTAACTGTGAACCTAAATATTTACTCTAAAAGAGTAGAGCAGAATGGGAAGGAACAGGCACTAAAATATTAGAGAGGATTCAGATCCTCTCCTTAAGCACATTCAAGACAATATCCAACTTACTCGAGTGCAACCAAGTTCCAGATCCAGGTCTCAGGGAAATGCTTCCGGACTATTTCCTTTACTTGAGCAGTCTCTACGGGTTCTGTTGGCATTGCCAAAGGACCTCCTGATGCGACATGAAGAACGCCAGGTGCAGGTGGAGCTCCTGCTCCAACTGGTCCCATTGCTCCAACTGGTCCCATTGCTCCAACTCCTGGCACTCCTGGCACTCTTCCCAATCCTCCCACTCCAATTCCTCCCATTCCAAGTCCTCCCATTCCTCCCATTCCTGGCACTCCCATTCCTGGCACTCCAATTCCTGGCACTCCAATTCCTGGCACTCCTCCTATTCCTCCAATTGCTCCCATTGGTCCCACTCCTGCCATTGGTCCCACTCCTCCGATTGGTCCCACTCCTCCGATTGCTCCAGCTGCATTGAGGAAAGAAGAGAGTGCTTAGTGTGAGACTCATTTTTATCATTATTTTTCAAGAAGGGCCTGGCAGTGCAGTGATTTACACATTGGGTTGCTAACCAGACTTTCCACTCCATAAAAAGTGACCACCTCAGGGCAGGTCTGTCCTGTCCTTTAAGGTTGCTGCGAGTCAGAATCGAGTTGCTGACAGTGAGGTGTTTTGTTTGTCTGCCCAGTTTATCAAGTCAAAAAAGAACATTTGCTCAAGAAATGTTTACTACTAGAACAAGTAAATATACCGGCTTACTTATCTCCCCATTTTATAGGAGGACTAACACAAGAACACAAATAAAAGAGAAATAAAATAGAAACTATGGATAATTATATTTTCTTTGAGAATAAAGTCAAAGGGAGAGCTCCTTAAATTGAAATCAAAAGCCCAGTCAGCCAGTGAAGGGAGATAAAGAATTGAATATATCATAGATTGCCTTTATACTGAGATGATGCAGTGGAAATCAAACAGGAAGAATACATGTTAACTGAAACAAGAGCAGTTCAGAAATGATTTTTTTAAACCAGTGAATAAGATATGGAAACATACACAATGAGAGATAGAAAAGGATGTTTTACAGACAATGAGAACTCAAGAAAGAAAATAAAATCAATTATAGTTTGGCTAAAAACACTTCTGTCTGCATCAAGATAAAAACAAAACAAAAACCACTGCCATTGAATTGGTTCCAGATCATGCTGACTTCACATGTTTCAGAAGAGAACACACAGAGTTCCACAGTGTTTTCTTAGCTAATCTCCGTGAAAACAGAGTTCCATTTTTAATGTGCTCAGACAGTCAAATTTTCAGTTAGTAATCAAGCACAAAGAGTTGTAAATAGAGACCTATTCTTACCAAAGTAGAATTTAGGACAGTTCTTAAAAGATGTATTGTGGAGGATAACGGGAAAGACTCTCCAAGAAAAGGAATGTGAAAGTACAGATACAGAAGTGGGGAAATATGAACCCAGGGGGTGTCGACGAACAGCTTACTACCATGGAATATCATTTTTATATGGAGTGTGTGCAAACCATAGTGAAATAAATAATGAATGTAATAACACACACAAATTACATGAAGGTTCTTTTTGCTACCAGGTGCCTGCCATCGAGTCATTTCCAAACTACAGTATACCGTGTAGGGAACAGAATGAAATACTGGCCTGTCCTACCCCATTCCTACAGCTGTTTTGTTTGAGCCCATTGTTGCAGTCACCATGTCAAACCATCTCCTTGGAATTCTTCTCCACGTCACTGAACCTCTAGGATGAAAAGAGCTTTGCACTGATCTGCTAACCACAAGGTCATCACTTTGGTTCTGTGGGAGGAAGATGAGGTTTTCTGCCCCTGTAGATTAGCAGGCTTGGAAACCCAAACGGGAAGTCCTACTCTGGCCTATGGAATCGCTATGAGTAGAATTGGAATTGAGGACAGTGAGTTTGAATGTTGGGCCTCTACTTTACCAAATATCAGGTCTTGCTCCAGCGACTGGCCCCTCTTGGTAACATGCCCAAAATACAGGAGACCAAATCTCACCATCCAGGTTTATAAGGAGCATTGTAGTCATACTATTTTCAGCATAGATTTGTTTGTTGTTTTGGAATTTCATGGTCATTTCAATAATGTTTGCCACCACCATAATTCAAATGCACCAGTTATTTTTTCAGTTTCTTTTATTCATTTTCCATTTTCCATGTGAATATGAGGTGGGAAATACTATGTGTTGGGTCATTCCTACCTTCATCCTCAAAGAAATATCTTTTTTATTTAACACTTTGCAACAGATCTACACAATGTAATTAGTCATCAATTTCCTGGATGCTATTTTCATGGGTGTCGATTATGTATCCCCAAGAAATAAAATCCTTCATGATTTTAATCTTTTCTCCTTTTACAGTGATGCTGCTTATTGGTCAAGTTGTGAACATTTTTGTTTTCTTTCCATTAAAGTGTAATTTATACTGATGGCTGTGATCCTAGATCTTTATCCATAAGTGCTTCAACCTCTTTTCTCTTTCAAAGTTGGGTCATTTGAATATTGCAAGTTGTTAATGAACCTTCCTCCAATGCTGATGCCTTGCTCTCTTCATATAATCTGGCTTCTAGGCTTATTTGTTCAGCATATAATGAGCATAGTACTCAGCCTGAGTAAATACAGTGAAAGGATACAGCCCTGAAACCTAAACCCCCTGTTTTTTTGGGGGGAGGGCAATCACTACCCTCTGGTGGGAGTGGGAGGCCCAGCCTTGCTCCTGGAGAGCTGCTGCTGGATTTGAACCACCAAGCCAGTGGGTCGCAGTCCTGTACTCAACCATTACACCACCGGGGCTCAGCCCCAAACCCCCTGGTTTTAAACTATTTGTTATCACTCTGTTCTGTTTAAATGATTGTCTCTTGGTTTATCTATATACAGTTTCCACATGAGCACAAATAAATATTCTCAAATTCACATTTAAAAAATGCTATTATAGTTTGTTATGATCCAAATGATCCAACACCTTTCTCTGTATAATTAATAAAACAAAAATAAATTTCTTTCTGGTATTCCCTGCTTGCAGTCAAGTCCCATCTAACATCAACAATGATGCTCTTCCTTCCAAGTCCTTTTCTGTATCTGATGTGAACTTCTGGCAGCTTTCTGTCAATATATGGCTGAATCCATTTTGAATTACTCTCAACATAATTTGACTTGCTTATAATATTATTGATATTATTAGATAATTCTCTTGGGCCACCAAATTAGGAAGAATAGGGGCCTCTTCCAGTTGGATGGCCAGGGAACTGCCTTCCAAATTTCTGGGCATAGATGAATAATTTCTTCCAGCACTGATCAGTTGAGTGAAGCTTTTCACGTGGTATTCTGTCAATTCCTGGAGCTGGGTTTTTCACTTATGTTGTCAGTGCAGTGTTTAGGTCTTCCTTCACAATCAGGCTACTTCTTAAGATATTTGAATGTCAATCAATTCATTTTGATTCAGTGACTCTATTCTTGTCATCTCATTTTGATGAAATAAAGTTCCTACATCATTCAGTATTCTTCCCATATTAATATTAAAACCAGAGGCTTGATTTTTTTTTCTTTTTCAGCTCTTTGACCTTGAGAAATGTTAGCCATATTTTTTTCTCCCTTTTGAGTTTTCCACCCCAGGTCATCCTTTATTCCAGTACAATGCTTTGCTTTTTCTTTTTTGAGTGCCATTCCCCACCAGAGTACATATCAGACAATGCGCCATTGCTATTTATATGATTTTTAATGGCGAGTTTTTCAGAAGTGGTCCACCTTTTTCATTATCTTAATTAGTTTTAAACAGGCTCTTCTGAAACCGATGTTCCAGGGGTGAGTCTGGTGGTATTTGAAACCCTGATGGCAGTGCTGCCAGCATCATTGAAGCCATCACAGCTCTGAAAACTGACAGACAAGCATGGTCATGCAGATTAGGGCGGAAACTTTGTATCTGCTTATGCATAAGTTAGCTCCATTACAAAATTTTGAATGACACTTGAGAAATCAGGAGATCGAGATTTTAAAATTGTGTCTAAGTTCTAATATTGAGTGATCTTGCCTTCTATAAAACCTTAACTGCAACGATTCTATGCATTCTGGAGGCAATGACTATCCTGAAAAATGAAATGACATGAGCAAATCGCTGTTTAAGAGCAGCTAGTCTTCCACAGGCTACAGAACGATTGAAGTGTAAAATAAGGAATTCAAATGGAAAGCTTTTTTCAATAATCTGGCTATGCCACAATTAGGGACAGGATTACTTGAAAATAAAGAGGGATAATGGAATGCTAAAGAGTCTTACGGAAAGCTGGAGAAAATTAACAATGGATACTCTTAGTTTTCAGATCTTAGAAATCATTGTGTTGACATTTATTTTCTTCCTTAGAATTGGAAATAAAATGTTCATTTGGTCTTTGGACTGATGTGAAAATAAAATGATGGTGCTTTTTAGTTGTTTTCCCTCCAACTCAGGTCTCCACATGGAATCATTCTTGTTTGTTTTTTCTTTTCTTTCTTCCTTAGTTCATTCTCAAAAGAACATGTTGGTAAATTTAGAGTAGACACTGTGGCTTTAGATGAAGGAATTAAGCCTAGGAAAGGTTAAATGGGCTTGAAGATACTGAGAGTTACATAACTTTAGCACACTCTCAGGAGAGACCAGTGCCTGGAAAGGGACATCATGTTTGGTAAGAGAGAGAGGCGTGAAAGAGAGGAAGACACTTGACAAAATGGATTGACAAAGTGGCTACAAAGTCTTTGACGTACTCTGTTGTGTTAGACAGGGAGATGCGAGGAGTCGAAACGGACTCCATGCTTTCTAATAGCACCTTTCAGCAGTGGGCCATGTCATGAGAACTTTCCCTCTCCTTTTTGCAAAGTCATCTTTTTATTATACAAGATGGACTTTCTGATGGAGGAATATTCTTATTCATGTCCCTACTTTTAACTAGAAATTTATTCCGTATTTTCCTAGGCATGTATTTCCAACTGCTTATGTATGCGTTTGTTCTTAAGTTTTAAAGAAATTCTTTCTCTCACTATCCTAATTTTTATTAGAAAGTGGGATTAGTTGGCATTCCTACAAATAGAGTAAAAACTGTCTAGGGATGATAGCTGTAGAACCAAATACTAAATATCAGAAACTTTTCTACTTCAACTTGTTTCCAGGTATATTTGTAGTGCACAAATAGATTGTTAGCTTTTTTACCAGAAGTTGAATCATTCTAATTTGTTCAATATTTCAAAAGCACATTGAACTCTAGGAGAGAACTCTGACAGAATCATTTGATAGCTATATAATTGTTCATATTTCTCAGGGCTTCTTGCTGTGTGCTTTGGAGTTATGTGAGAATGTCTAGCCAGTGGGATATGAGTAAAATGATGCATGCCATTTCTCTTCCTGGCTTTAAAAGTCATGTACAGTCATCCTCTTTTTGCTTCTGGTACTGATTTTGAAGGCAGCATTGGAGATAGTGTGGTCACCAAATGAAAGTCAGCTAGAGGTCCCTGATTCATTTCTGGAGAGCTGCAAAAAACACACTCTATTCACAGCCACTGATATCTGGGGATTTATTTGTTCCTGCAATCTTGTCTACTTAAAGAGAATTGAGATAAAATTCTTGCCTTCCATTGAAGAGACTCTGGTTTGATTTTCAGCCAACATACCACATGTATAATTACTACTCATCTGCCAGTAGAAATTGGGTTCCACAATGATGAAGAACAGGTATCAAAATGACCAGAGAAAGTCACATTAGGAAGAAAGTTTTAACATTTACTTCAGAAAATTAGCCAATGAAAACCCCTTGGGTTATATTAGTCACAATCCATTGAGTGCATGCTCGCTATGAATCAGAAGTTGTTTGACAGCAGCATTTTGACAAATGCAAGGGTTATATCCATAGAAGCTAAGGAAGATATGAAATAGAAAGACTGCTGAAGACTGGGACAAAAGTTGATGGTGTGATGTCAGAAAAGAAATAATAATGATTAGTTCAATATCATATTTTTTGAAAGGGTACATTTTGTTGAGGATCATTTATCAAGTCAACTGGCCCAATACTTAGCAAAATAGCTTTCCACCCTAATCCAATCCTGTAAAACATCCTAATCTATTATTCTAGAAGATAAATAGAGCACACCCTTACCTCCAGGAAAGCCCCTAGGACCTGCAAAATATCCTTGAGACAGTGATGGCGGACACGGGTGAGGTTTTCGGATATTTGAGTTGGTAAAAATATCGATTTCTGCAAGCTGGAACAAAATATTGATGGATAACAAATATCAACAATTCAAATTTTGAAACTGGATTAAACTTAAATTCATACAATTTTGACTATTGTCAGACACAGAGAGCCAGAGGATAGTGAGGACAATTCCATGCATCAGAGAGATGGAGCAATTTTATAAGTGTGAAAATGGAGACACAGATCATCAAATTCAGTTAGCAAATGTCAGACTTGTGATTAGAATGATCTAATTCCTATTTGAAAAATTTATAAGTTCAATTCTGATGCCACTTTTATTATTTTTTCCATTAAAAATGAAGTGTTTAGCCATACAAACTGTCTTCTTTTCTCCCTCACCAACCCCCACTTAAAAACTTCTACCTATGTTAATGTCTATATTTATCTATTTGCAATAATTGCATCCTATAATGCATAGATTTTTAAATGTGGAGATTTTTACACTGAAAGGTTACATATTGTTTTTAAGCAACATGCTATGTATTTTTGCATATTTTCTTCAGTTCAGAAAAATTCACTTTTTTCATGCTTTATTCAAAGATGTGACTTTTCCTGTGTATGTATGCAGAAATCATCCCTTTCATAATTTTTCTTTATCCTTTCTAATAGTTTTTTTTAAGCATTTTCATTCTCTTTATCCAAAAAGCAACACAGGCAGCGACAGCAACCTGTTTCTAGAACTTGCATACTCTCGAGTTGTATTTTCTTCAGTACTACGTGCTCAGCCTATCTCAGCCTGGATTCTGATAGGAAGGGATAAAAATAGGAATATGGAATAGGAAGGAAAAGGTCAGAAAGTAAAAGTTTAAAGATGACATAGTAGTAATAAACCTAAATTACCCTCTTTCCATTCTTTTACCACTCCCTGATTTATGACTTTAAGGATCTAAGAGGAGAGAGTTATATTGCTGTCAGTGAAGTTGCCAACCTGTATTAAAAGAATGAACCATGTCTTGTTCAAGATATTTATACAACTGTTTTCTTACTTTTTGGTAATTATAAGATTCATTTCATAATATGGATGAGCTGCCCTTTCACAATGCAGCATAGTTATGTTTAACACTCAAAATACACATCTTAAAGCATATTAATATTTCTAACTTACAGTTTGTTGACCTTCATTATCTGGCTTACTGAAGTGTTACTCAGGTAAAGATGAGGACTAAAGAATTGAACTTTATATATTCAGTCACTTATGCATTCAACAATAGCTTATTGTACAAGGGATCTGTTTGGCAATAAGATTCTTCCCTTCTAAAGATGTCACCAGGTGAAGCATGGACATTTAAAAAAAGTGTTTGTTTTTTTCTCCCATATTGAGGTATTTTTGAGTTACTGAGAGGGAGCTATGTCTCCGGTAAATAACTTTGGGATCAATGCGATTAAGTTTTTTGATCCCTAAATGTAAGCACTGCTTAAGGTGTCAAATAAATTATGTTTAACATCAGTATTCCAGGGATCTACATAGGACCTTCTCTCTGGGGCACAGACAACAGGGAAGTGAGTGAGGGGACACATTGGACAGTGTACGATATAAAAAAGTAATAACAATTTGTAAATTATTAGGGGTTCATAGGGGAAGGGGAAGGGGAGGAAAGAGAAATATGGGGAGCTGGTACTGGGGGGCCTAAGTGGAGGGAGGGAGTTTTGAGAGTGATGATGGCAAGAAGTGTGCAAAAGTGGCCTACACACAACTGATGTATGCATGGATCGTGATCGGAGTTGTATGAGCCCTCAATAAAATGATTTATTAAAAAAAAGGGAGAGGGCAGGGGGAGCTTATACCAAGGGTTCAAGTAGAAAATACTTGGAAATGAATATGGCGACAACTGTACAAATATGCTTGATACAAATGGTGTACGGCCTGTTAAAAGAGCTGTAAGAGCCCCCAATAAAGTCATTGGGAAAAAAATTCTCTCTGCTTCTAAGGTTCCTTTATTTTCCTGTTAAACAGTTTGATTCAGAGAGAGAGGAATGGAATCTATTCTCCAACTTAACCAAGATTGAGAGAGACACTTTGAGTAAGTGTTTCAGAAAAAGTAGGACCTTGAAATAACTGTAGACATCCTCTTCATCCAGGACCATCTTTGGTGTATAAACGATCCCATCCTTGGTTATGTCACCCACATGGATGCAGTCTTCCCTGGCTTCATACATCATTCCTCCATATAACATAGGTGGATTATTTGATGGTCTACGGAACTGGGGAAGCAAAATAAAGAAGTCCCTGAGAAGAGAGGCAAGAGCTAGGAGGGAAAAGACATTTATAGAGGTATAAACATAGATAGACATGTCCATATGTAAATATATGAATGTATATAAGGATACAGATCTGTGCACATAGATTTGTATGTTAGGTATTAAGGTCGCAGATAGACTTTGGGCTTCTACTCACGTCCTCCTTCAACACAAGAACACTTTGTCCCGATAACCCGACATGCTGTGAGACTCGCCTTCTTGACACGATCACCGAAGACAAACTGGGTGAATAAGCTAGTGGTGAAGAAGGCTGATGGTGCCCAGCTATTACAAGATACAGCATCTGGGGTCTTAAAGGCTTGAAATTCAACATGTGTCCATCTAGCAGGGAAGCAACAAAACTTACACGGAAGAAGCACATCAACCAGTATGATCACAAGTTGATAATGGTATCAGGTACCAGGCAAAAGAAGAGCCAAAACAAACAACCATTTTCATGCGAATGAGGGAGGTTGTAATTGAAATCCAATGCCCTTCTGTGGACAATTGGGCATCTCCTCACAGAAGGGTCAAAAGGAAGGGATGAGCCGGCTAGGGTGCAATATAGCACCGACAAAACACACAACATTCTTCTAGTTCATTAATATTTCCTGCCCCCCACTAGCATGATCCCAGTTCTACCTTACAAATATGACTCCATTAGAGCATGTACACTGGTACAGATAAGAGTTCTCAACACATAGAATCCAGGACAGATAAAGCCCTCAGGCCCAATAATGAGAGTAGTAATACCATGAGGATAGAGGAAAGGGGGTGTGAAAGGGGGAACTGATTGTAATGATGGACCTACACCCCCCCCCCCATCCCCAGGGGGACTGAACAGCAGAAATGTGAATGAAGGGGGAGAGCAGATGGTGAAAGTTATGAAAAGAAAAATAATTTATCAAGGGTTCATGACAGTGAGAAGTTGAGGGAGGGAGGAGAACAAAGAGGAGATGATACCAAGGACTCAAGTAGAAAGAAAATGTTTTGGAAATGATTATGGTGACGTATACATATGTGTTTGATATAATTGATGTATGGATTGTTAGGAGAGCTATAAGAGCCTCCAACAAAATGATTTATCAGAATTTAAAACAAATGAAAAAAATATTCACACACAAAAAAGAAATTCCTGGGTAGTGGAAATGATCTTGTACTGGACTGCTAACTGAAAGATTGATAGTATAAAACTACTTTGAGATGCTTCAAAAGACAAACCTGGTGATCTGTTACTACACGGTCAACAGGCTAGAAAACCCTCTGGGGCAGTTTTCCTCTGTATTCTGAGCAGCACTGTGGGTTACAATGGACTCAGGGACACATAACAACAAAGCAAAACAGATCGTGGTGCTTTTAAAATATTTCCATGTTTGCATTATGGAAAAATGCCTCTTAAATTCATGTATATGTATATGACATAATTTAAATTTTTTTGTTTTTTTTTACGATATGCACAGTAGAATACATGGCAGCTTAATAATTTCTGTGGTTATAATTCAGTGATACAAATTATATTCTTCAAATTGAATAACCATTCTTACCCTTATGGGGCTATATCACAGGCTATGGTAGCTAATCCTTTTGTGCAAAACCAAAGTAACATGTCTAGAGATTGAATGAATTGATCAAAGTCTCAGAGTCTATTCTGATGGCAAGCAAACCTCCCAAATTCAAACCAAGTATTGAGGCAATTCCAACCCCTACAGACTATATAGGACAGAGATGATTTGCTCCAATTTTTATTTTAACTTTTTATTGTTAACTGGGTGGAGGTTTACTGAGAAGATCATCAATTTTACATTCAGTGATTCATGTGAATTTTCCTTCATCTCATGGATTGCGATTCTTACAGGGTGGCCTGGCTTATTCCACTTCCTCCCCATGTCCTCTTTCCATTTCTCCTTCTTTCTCAACCATTCAGAACCTTGTCTTTGGGGAAATTCTGCCCATTTGATTAATAGTGCAATTATAATGCATCTTGATCACATGTTTGGTCAATTTCAGATGGAAGAAGTTGGTAGACTTCTTCAATGTCTTTATCACTGACTTTAGCTATTAGTGTGTAAATCTGAATTATGTTCATTATCAGTTGGTCTACCTTGGAGATGTTTAGACATGATCCTATCATGCATTCCTTCCATGGTATTTTTAAAAACCAGGGATTATCATATGTGCTGTGTTTTGTTGCTTTTTGTGTTAATATCTGACATTACTATACATCTAGGAAGTCAAAGAGCGCATCTGGATTGCTAACTCTTATAAGCCATCTTCACAGCACAAAGCCCATCCTGAAGAGAATGTTTGCTAAAGAAATGAATGAAAACTCAATAATCTGCTGACTTCTTAGAAGATATATAAAGAGCTGCATTCTTTAAAAGAGAAATTTGAATGAAAGATAACAAATCACCACTTTTTGGGGGCCATATTTAAAACCAATTTGGTCATACCTAAAATCAATGGGAGTTCATTTCAGAGAAAACTGAAAAAAAATCGACATTTCACATAATACCTTGAAATGTGATAAATTGGTGGTGGTTCTGAAAAGGATTCAGTTTAACTTTCACCTCTGACATATATTTTTGCTGTGTTTTTTCTTTAGTTACTTAATCTAATTTAACTGTATTTCCTTTATCTAAATAATAAATTCACCTTAAAGTATTACTATTCATTCATTCCTTGACTAAAATGCATTGACTATGTCCTATACACTGTGGTAGGCATGGGAAGTACAGTCATGAACAGGATTGCTCCCTCATTGAGCATATATTGATAACGTAAGATGTAATCAGATGGTTCAGGTCAAGAACCTTGTACAATGGCAGTGGCAAAGCTGCCACTCATCACGTTTGCTAAATTGTGCCTGACCTTATGAAGAGATTGTCCTTGGGAGTTCTAATTCACAGCTTCCAAAATTGGTCTTATCTGGTATGTATTTTGTCTGATTCCAAAGACTGAAATGGGACTCACTGTTGGAGGCAAGAACTCAGCTTCCGGTCTCATTAGCAGCACACTCTTGTCCACTGCACTGAGGCCACAGAGGGAGAGCGGTGAGCCCGTGACCTTCAGGTTGGTGTTTGAAGCTGGCATGCTCTGGGATGAGGAGAATCTTAAATTTACCTGCAAAGATGATATGATAGTAACATCATTATTAAGAACATGCATTCTAATAATTACACACTCAAATTTCTCTGCCACCTGAGACTTAGTTCATAATCTCTACATTATTGTCACCCATTTAAAAACAAGTTTAGTTAAGCATCTCAGGAATAAATTAGAAATGTGGTTGCAATTAACTTAGGATTCCCATGTAATGTTTTACATGACTGGAAAGTGTAATTATTCTTACTTTATCACATTGAAATAGTGTAATCTTTGGAGGGAAATGAAGATACCTAAATGAAGGAAGACACATGACGTGGGATAGCTGACCTGTATGAGGTGTTTATGTGATGAAAGTCTGTAGTTTGCATGATAAACTCAGAAACCAGAATCACTGTCATTGGGTTGATTCTGATTCATGGCAACCCTATTCAAAAAAGTGGAACTGCCTCTGAGGGGGTGTTTATGAAACATCTTTATGGGACTCCCAAGCCTCATCTTTCTGCAGTGGTTTCAAACTGCTGACCCTGAGGTAGAAGCCCAACATGTATCCCATGACACCAATTGAGCTTCAAAAGTCTCCATGATGCTTGGAAAAATAACATTATATCCTTGAGAACAGGCAGCTGAAATTTCCTTCCTTTGACAGTCTTGAAATTAGAAACACTTAAAATTCTAAAGCAGTGTAGCACTGTTTGCAAGTAGCAAGGATTTATTAGGTATTTTTATTTAAGTCCTTTAAAATGCATCTCAAGACTGGTTCTAAAACCAACAAAGAACTGTGGACTAGAGAAAGGTTTGATACTCACCCTTAGGAAGGGAACACAGAAGATATGGCTGCTATAGCAAAGTGTGGTGAAGAAATTAGATGGTGCCCAGCTATCAGATAAAATAGCATCTAGGGTTTTAAAGGCTTGTTTCCAAACGAACAGTCGCCTGATTGATATGTCAACTTAGTCCACATGGAAGAAGTACATCAACATCAGTCACCAAAAGATTTTAAATCATATAATCTGAAGTCGAAGTAGGGAATAGGATCAGAGCCTAAACTATGAGATTCTGGTTTGTAAAAGGCTACGGATGAGAGTGGAAGCCCAAGACACATTTGTGAGAGCTACATAGGAAATAAACCTCTGTGATTTCCCTCTACCCATAACAGAGGGATGGGAATAAAGTGGTTACCAAAGAGAGTGCAATGGAGAGATGACTTTAGGAGATCAAAATGATAAGCCTGAATTGAATGGTTGAAACTTTGTCAGTTGACCCCCTCGCTGATGCACTTTAGCCTGATATAGTTTTCAACATTTTCTGTTATTATTTTGTTGTTGTTATCTTGGAAGTTTATCTTAGATGTGTTCTGTCATTGAGGGTAACCTTCTTGAATTTTGGTTATATGTCTTTCTGCTTTTCAGTATATGGAACCCAGGATTGATGAATCTATAGAGATAGCAAGTAGAATGTGGGTTCTTGGGGAGTACAGTGGGGGGAAAAGGGAAAATGAGACAAATTAAGGAGCTCAAGAAGGAAGAGAATGTTTTGAAACTGATCGAGGTAGCAATTATACATTACTGCTTAATGTAAATGGACTGTGGGATATGATAGATGCATTAGTTCCCAAAAATGGTTTTGAGAAAAATATCTTAACATTTTTTCAAGTAGGCCTGAGCCCCGGTGGCATAGTGGTTGAGTGTGGGACTGTGGCCCATGGGCTTGGCAGCGGCTCTCCAGGAGCAAGGCTGGGTAGCTCCCACGACCAGAGAGGGCAGAGATGCCCCCCCGCCCCAAATTTTTTTTCAAGTATATTTTTCTCTTTTTCCTGGCTCTAACCCTAAAAGAAAAATATATTAAAAACATTCCACTCCCCCCCCCCCAAAAAAAAACATTTCTCCCCCAGAATCTTTTCAGAAATTTGACTGTTTTGGCTTGTAGAAAGAAATCACTGGCTAGGTAGTCTATGAGTTTCTTCTTTTTGTGAAAAAATTGAGTAGCTTATTCTCAAGATTATTAAAGATTTGAAACACAAAAGATAATTTCATTTTAGTAAAGCAGTGGGTAAGTCTAAGGATTCTTGGACTGGAATGAAATAGCAATTATATCAGAAATATTGGTATCAGATAAATAATACATGACTGGTGTTGCTGAATAAACTAGTACTTTGGAATCATATAACAGAGATGGATGAGAAGCAAAATACATTTATTTATCTTCAAGATAAAAAGTATTAATCATTCAATATATTCTGGGTAAATTAAAAATAACTCAGAGAAGAAAATGCACGTGGTATTTAAAAGAAAACAGACTATTTTAGTTTTACCACAAAAATTTAGAAAAGAGTAGGTTTAGTGATGTGAGAAACAAAGGACCATAAAAGTTAGCTATCTTATGAGATGATGAGCTAACAGAGCAAAAGATGACGGAGTATATTAGGGAAGCCTCAAATTCGATTGAGACACGTTCTTCAAAATGATAAATTTCAAATACATTTTAAATCTTAATTTTGTTAGGACAGAGAATGTGTCTTTCTATTTAAATTTTATATATTTCTTTCTCAATTTGGACACAACGGATTTATTGCACACATGAATTATTTCTTAATATTTAAAAATATGTTTGTTATTCCTCACTGGCTATCATTGGTCATTAAAAATAATGTTGACTCATGCAAATAGGTTTAGAATTCTTAAAAATATGCCTTAAGAGGTTTTTTGCTTTATTTTGTTCAGGTTAGTTTTCATAGCAAGAGGACATTTTGCTTTTTCTAGCATGTTGTACACAAGGTCGCTATGGTTCAGAGCCAATTTGATGGAACCTAACAAGGACAACAAGAACAACAAGAACAACAACAATTTGAATGACATATCTTGAATGGCAGCATTGTCTATTGTGGGGCTGCTGGGTAATCACTGAACTGCTATCCAAGGGGGCAGTTTTTGGAACCATATGAATTTTAAGATAAAGCAAAAACCTTTAACAAACTGTGCTCGTGACCACTGGCTTTGTATTGCACCATCAGAAGCTTGTAAGTCAGTCTTTTAATATACACCATTTCCAAAGTTTCTACACTGCACAAGAAGAGAAGAATGGACTGGGCTCAAACCAAACACTCACCTTGTTGGCAAAGCATTTTTCAATCTCGAACTCTTGTATATCTGCAATAATTTCTCCATTTGGTAAGGTAGTATATACAACCATCTCGACAGTGGGTGCAATGTGTGATTCCACTTTAAAGGAGAGGGGAAACACTCCTTTCACTAGAGAACAAAGGGGAAAGATAAGAGACAAAGAACGGAGTTCTCTAATCGATCATGAGATTCTCAGATGATTTTACTCCTCACGTAGGCGACAGACTGAAACAAGAACAGATTCAGGTTTATACATGTGGTAGTGTTCAGTAAGTGTTTTATTTCCCATAAAATGTAGGTTTCATTTTTTATTTCTATTATCTAAGTAAGGGGAAAATCCCCCTAGACATTTAGTGCATGTGTCTGCACATTAAAACATTGCTGCAAACGAAGCTGAGAGAAAAAAGGAAAAATTTCTAGACTTTGTTCGTTCCTTCTAAGATTCAAATTGGTACAATGCTTGTCATTTGCATGAGGTTAATACAGAAAAACACAACACCATCTGTAGAAAGTTTGCAACAGAGCAGAAGGGAAGAAATTCCGGTATCAATATTCACATGCAAAGTATCATGTTGCTCTGCTTTTTGGGGGGGGCAGGGGCATCACTGCTCTCTGGTGGTGAGAGTAGGAGGCCCAGGCCCACTGCTGGAATTGAACCTCCGTCCCAGTGGGCCACAGTCCCGCACACAACCACTACGCCACCGGAGCTCAGCCCATTGCTCTGCTTTTAAAATAAGAAATTCCTGCATTTTTCTCAGTTGGCTTCTGTGTGAATTATATAAAGGTACACAATCTGCTTAAATTTCACATAACACGTTCTAGGTTTGATCTCTGTGGCCAACTTTGAAAACTTCAGCATTCTGTATAAAGAATTTAAGGACAGTGAATGGTGGACACGAAGGTTTCCTGGGGGTACAAATGATGAAACTCTTAGCCGCTACTGAGAATCTGGCAGAATTGACGGGAGCCTATGTGAAGGGGACCTAACACTGCGTTTGGCAAAGATGGCATCCAAAGAACTCCAGAGGGCAAAGGTGCTTTGTCACATGGTCTTGTCATGAGTCAAAATGATCTGAAGGCATGTCACGACTACAGTGGTGAGAACACACAAAGTCAGCAGAGTCCAAATAAATTGGGAAAGATTATATTGAAGCCATATGATGCTGGCTTTCTGACTCAGGAATTGTTTTTACTAGGAAACTAGAACAAAATGTTTAACAAAATGGTTAAAGCTCCTATTATGTTTCCTAGAAATTAGGACATTAAAAAAAAAAAGGTAGCCCATGTTAGCTATGTAGGTATCATCTAATTATTGAAGAATAGTTTTTCGTAAAGAGATATTTCATCCTCCCCACCCGCACTGCTTTAGTGTCCAACTTATAGCGAGTTTACATTCCATTGAGAACAAACATCAAAAGATAAAAAGGAGTCCTGGTGGTGAAGTGGATTATTGCAAGTTGGGTTACTAACTTTGAGGTTAGCTGATCAAAATCACCAGCCATTTCTCAGGAGGAAGATGAGCCTTTCTGCTTCTGGGAAAATGTACAACCTCAAAACCCCATAGAGGGGAGTTCTTTGTCCTTTGAGGTCAATATGAGTTAAAAGCGGATTTAATGGCAGTGAAAGAAATAAAAAGTATATTTGAAGAAACTGCTTTACATTTTTGGAGATGCTTTTAGGAACGACCTTATATGCTCTAGCAAAATCAATATAATTTTCAGCCCCATCAATGAAAGATGAAATGGGAATTTAGCGGCTGAGCCCTTGTGGCGTAGTGGTTGTGTGCGGGACTGCGGACCACAGGGCTGAGGATTCAAATCCAGCAGCACCTCTCCAGGATCAAGGCTGGGCTTCCTACTCCCACCAGAGCAGTGATGCCACCAAAAACTCAAAGCAAAACAAAACAAAAAAATAGTAATTTAGCAGTAATTTTCTTTACAGGAATGGATTTAAAAAAACAGTAAGAAGATGTCTATTTTTTAAAAAATTAAGAAGAAAAAATATCAAATCATTGTAAGTGGGGACCCAAGATCCATCTGTAGACAACTGGACATCCTCTTACAGAGGGGGTATGGGAAGGAGATGAGCCAGTTAGGGTGTAATGTGAAAACGATGAAACATACAACTTTCCTCTAGTTCCCAAATGCTTCCTCACACCTCCTACCCCACTATCATGATCTCAAGTCTACCTTACAAATGAGGCTAGACCAAAGCGTGTACACTGATACAGAGAGGACTTGGAAACACAGGGAATCCAGGAAAGATGAGCCCTTTAGGACCAATGTTGATATTGGTGATACCAGGAGAGTGGAGAGAAGGTAGAGTAGAAAGGGGGAACAGATTATGAGAAGCTACCTATACCCTTCTCCCTGGGGTATGGACAACAGAAAAGTGGGTGAAGGGAGATGTCGGACAGTGTAAGATATGACAAAATAACAATAATTTATAAATTGTCCAGGGTTCATGAGGGAGGGGGGAGTGGGGAGGGAGGGGGACAATGAGGAGCTGATACTAAGGGCCCAAGTAGAAAAAAAAAGGTTTGAAAATGATGATGGCAACATATGTACATATGTACTTGACACAATGGATGGATGTATGGATTGTGATGAGTTCTATGGGGCCCTTCCCCCAAAAGAAGTAAATACGGACACAAAGCATGTATGTAAATATTGTGATTAGAGCTGTATGAGCCCCAATTAAATGATTAAGAAAATTATTATTAATTGGGAGCTAATAAGTAGATCATCTTGTTCCATAGTTCAATCACATCAAGCAGTGTTGTACAATTGCTACCACAATTAGTTGCCAAACATTCTTTTTCTTTCCAGAAAATGAAGCTGAGTGAGATTGACTAGTTTCTCCCTTTTACAGCCAGCATCGTGAGCAGGCCACAGCCATCATAAAGCTGCAGTGTCCCCCACTTTAAACCTCTGCTCTTAATGAATTCTTTTTATTTTCTGGAACTTTTTTTAAGTTTATAAAAATTTTTCTTACTAACTGTCTTAGATGAGTGAGCATCTCAGCGATGCATCTATTTGCTGACTGTACATCTTCTGGGAATGAAACATCTTTTAACCAAGCTTTATTCAAAAAGTTCTGTTATAGAGATTTATCAGGACAAAAAGGGCTATTATGTTTTAAAACATCCATATTTGGGAAAGTTTTTTCACAATTTAGCTGTCACAGTTATGAATTTCTAAATTGTCTAAAATGTGTATGAGTTACTCATTGGCCTGCTAACCATAAGACCAGCACTTTGAAACCACCAGCAGCTCTGCGAGGTAAAATGAGGCGCTTGAGTCCTGCAGAGTCTCTTGGAAACCCCGAGGGCTGTTCGACTCTCTTCTGTAGGGTCATTGTGAGTTAGAATCAACTAGGTAAGTAGTGATTTTTTTGATGTGTAGAAGGGAAGCATTGGCGATAAAAGATAAACATATTCCAGACCTTAGAATGCATTTTATGCCAATAAATCAAGCAATGGGGTACGGACAACCCGGAAGTAAATGAAGGGACACATTGGAGAGTGTACAACATAAAAAGGTAACAAAAATTTGTAAACTATTAAGGGTTCATGGGGGAGGAGGGGAGGGGTGGGGAAATATGGGGAGCTGGTGCTGGAGGCCTAGGTGGATGTTTCGAGAGTGATGATGGCAAGAAGTGTGCAAATGTGGCCTGCATACAATTGATGTATGTATAATGATGGGAGTTGTATGAAGCCCCCAATAAAATGATTTATTAAAAAAAGGAGGGGGGAGCTGAGCCCCGGTGGCATAAGTGGTTGCTGCGGGACTGCGACCCGCGGGTTTGGCGGTTCAAATTCAGCGGCGGTTCTCAGGAGTAGCACTGGGTAATGCCCACGACCACCAGAGGCAGTGATGGCCACCCTACCCCCCCCCAAAAAAAACAAACAAAACAAACAAACAAATAAAAAAAGAGGGGGAAAGAGGAGCTTATACCAAGGGTTCAGGTAGAAAACATTTGGAAATGAAGATGGCAACATGGGTACAAATATGCTTGATACAAGTGATGTAGTGAATGTTATAAGAGCTGTTAGAGCCCCCAATAAAATTATTTGGGAAAAATATAAATCAAACAATGAGATAACATAAAAAATGGCATTGAAAGTCACACATGGTCAAAACTCACTAAAAAAATAAGGATAACTTCAATAAATTTTTATCTATTTGCAAAAATGAATTTATAATTTAAATTTGTCCTCAAAGAAATTTCTATGTTTACATGGTTTTACTGTAAATTTTGTCAAATATTTAAGGGAAAATATTAATTCTAAATAAGTTCTTCTAGCAAATTGAAAAAGATACTTTTCAGCTCATTGCATTAGGTTAATTTGTGCCTTAAACCAAAACCAGTTAAAGCAATCATACACCAATACCTTTCATGAATATAGACATAATTCTTATTGTTTTTACCAAATAGAATATAAACAATATATTAAAATGTACTTCATGAAAAATTGCTTTTTTTATTTCAAGAGTGCAAAGTATAAAGTTTAATATAAAAATCAGTCAGTGCACTTCTCCAAGTTAATAAGCTATAAATGAAAAGATAATAAATTCAGAAAAAGCATTTTACACAACCAAACACCTATTCCAGATTTTAAAAATCTCATATAACTAGCACTAGAAGGAACTTCCTGAAGTTGGTCTTATTCTCAATGCTGAAGATAAAATGGAATAAGATCAGGATACCCGCTCTCAACATTCCTGTTCACCTTGTATTGGAAACTGTCAGAATGAAGATTGTAGGACACATAACTAACTTAAAAATGATTCATATATCTCTATGCATATTAGCAAAAATCAGAAATTAAAATAAAAATCAATGTTGTTAAAAAAAACACAAAAACAGGAAATATTTTAAAATAGCCCTGAAAAGAGATTGGTAATACCTCTAAGAATTTTTTTTTTTTTTTGGCATCACTGCCATCAGGTAGTGGGAGTAGGAGGCCCAGCCTTTGCTCCGTGGAGCTGGAATCAAACCTCTGTCCCAGTGGGCCGCAGTCCCGTGCACAACCACTATGCCACCGGGGCTCAGCCCTCTAAGAAATTTTTGTGAGAAGAATTAAATACTTAAGCAAACAGAGAAATGTGTTACATTCATGAGTAAAAAGACTTAAAAACAAAAGTATCAATCCATTCTAAATTGATCTAAAGATTTTTATGCAATCCCTATTAAATTGCCAGCAGTTTTTTTAAATAGAAATTGACAAGAAGACGCAGAGGATGTTGAAAAGCCAAAACACGTGCTGAGGAACAAGATTGTCAGACTAGCACAATGTGATTTCAAGTCTTCATATAAAGTTACATTAATTAATGCAATGTACTAGCACTAGTTTGCAGATAAACATCCGGGTTAGCAGAACACAATAGAGTTCAGAAATAGGCCACACTCAATAAAGTCAACTACCCTTTTAACAAGGGTATAAAGCAATTTAGTGGAGAAAAGAAGTAAATCATGCTATAATATTAGGTAATCATATTTTTAAAAAGAACTTTGATTTGTACATCTCACCGCTTCTAAAGATAAGTCAAAATGGATCATAAACACACATGTAAAGCTTAAAGCGATGTCTGAAGGACAACATAGAAAGTATCCCTTTTGATCTTTAACTGGCTAGCAATTTTTTAGACATACATGTTCTTAGATGCTAAATGATACATACAATTAAAAAGAGGACATTGATTATTGTTACATTTATATGAATTTAAAATAATCATTATTGTATTAGATTATTGTTAAAATTTTAAAAATTCTGTTCTAAACATTCAGTGAAGAGAATGAAAAGAAATTATAATTTAGTGTAAGTCTATGCAGACTATATATTTGCAGACTACTATGTGAACTCGTGATTCAATAATATGGAAACAAACAATCTGATTTTTTTTATGGGTAAAAATATTTCAATAAACTCTCGCTGAAATATTATTAGATTTTAGGGCAGGGGTGTTCAATACAATTGTAATTGACTTAACTCTTAAGTCTAACACTCACAATAACTCTAAAACCAGCCCTAAAGTTAACCCAAGTCTAACACGAACCCTCACCCTCTCCCTAAGTTATTATTTTTTAATGCCGTGTGGTCTACCCACACTACATTTGTGATAGACTAGTAGATCACGATCGACTTATTGAGGACCCTATTTTAGGGGAACCCAACCCGACATCTGTTCTGGATTTTAAAGATCTCATATAATTAGCACTAAAAGGGATATTCCAGAATTTGGTAAGGAGAATGTACTACAAACAAAGCTCCGTGGTTCTCAGCCTGTGGGTAGCGACCCGTGTGGGATGAACCGAGCCTTTCACAGATGTTGCCTAAGATCTTAGGAAACACATACGTGTACCTGGTGTGAAGACTGTTGTCCATGCTACACTGAGCTTCAAGACGAAATTTCATTTATCTGTCATTAGAAATAAATCTTTCACAATATTTAATTACATATTATTTTTGTGATTAATCCCTATGCTTTAATTACATTCAATTTGTAATACATCATGCATATTGAAAATACATACTGCATAGCAGATATTTACATTATGATTCACAAAAGTAGCAAAATTACAGTTATCAAGTGGTAATGAAAATAATTTTGTGGTTGGGAGTCACCACCACGTAAGGATCTGTGTGAAAGGGTCATGGCATGAGGAAGGAGAACCTCTGCTCTACAAAATTACTGTGAGCTGGACTTTACTCAATGGCAGTGGAATTGGTTTGGGTTTTAATTATGTAGTAGGTTACCCACTGGGTTGCTAACAGCAAGGTCAGTGGTTCAAACTAATCAGACACTCTGCAGGGAGAAAGATGAAGCTTTCTGCTCCTATACAGATGTATTATATTTTAATTTTTAAAAGTATGCAGGCAGTAAGCTATCAACATGAAAGCATTGCTAATGAGAGCTTAGCTAGAAATGATAAGCCTGTGATTGGAAACTGATGAATTCAGAGTCCTTTGTACAATGACAGAAGGCTGAGTTGGTTTGAGTCATGCAGTTATATGAAAAGTAAATCTTGTAAACAATGAATTTGGATATTTAGCATAGAAACTTTCCAATCTAAGCCAAGTGTTAAAAATGCAGCTTGTGGTGGATAATTAGTCACCCCTTTACAAGGGAGTCACAGGGAGGAGACAGATCAGTCAAGGGGCAGCCAGGCAGTGATGATGCATACAAGTTTCCTCTAGTTCCTGAAGCCTTCCTCCCCGTCCCCCAACCATCATGGTCCCAACTCTACCTTACAAATCCAGATGGACTGGAGAAGTCACACTGGCATAGAGGGGAGCTGGAGATATGGGGAAACCAGGATGGATGAGCCCCTTCAGGCCAGTGGTGAGATTGGAGCTGCTGGATGGGTGGAGAGAATGTGGTGTAGAGAGACAGAACCAACTGCAAGGATATACACACAGGCTCCTATTTCAAGGACAGACATCAAGGGAGTGGGTTGGGGGAGAGGTTGGGTACTGTAAGATATGACAGAACAATAATAATTTATAAAGTATTGAGGGTTGGTGGGAAAGGGAGAGCAGGGGATGAGGGGAAAAGATGGGAAGCTGATATCAAGGGCTCAAGGGGAAAGGTGGATATTTGGAGAATGATAGCAGCAGTGGACATGTGAAGGTGCTTGGCACAGTATATTTATTTATGTATTGTGAAAAATGACATATGAGCCCCCAATAAAATGATTTTTAATTTTAAAAAATGCAACCTGATTTCTTCTTGCTGCTGACAGTAACTATAGAATGAAAGAGATCTAACAGGGAAAACATTGTTAAGCAAAAGAATGGATTCTCAGAATAATTGGTAATGGGGACTTTTCTCAGTTTATTCAGATTACAAAAGACATTAAAGTTAGGAGATTCATTTTCAGAAAATTATGCTCTATAAAAAAGTCCACAGTATGGCTGCATAATCATTTTCTACTATGTTAGAAAACAAAACAAAATTGCTACTCCAGAAGATTAAGCGAATGACTGAGAGATACTCAGCCACCTCAGTAAATGCTAAAATAGGGAAGGTATTTTCCAGGAAAAATCTCTGAAGAAATTTCTTTTTTAATGACGTGAAATCCTGTGACACACAGGAGACCCAAGTGACAGAAATAAGTGTACTAAAAGAGATAGAAATAAAGTATTGTCGATTTCTAAGAGAGACAGACTAAAAGAGAAGAGAGACCAAATGAAAGATGAATGTAGGTGGCCAACATTCTACAGGCAGAAAAGAAGCTGATACAAATCCTCAGCTGTGATCATATACTGCTGCTGAAGTAGTGCCACTGCTATTCCTTTTATTAATTCAGTCTTACAGCAATCCTGTGTGACAGGGAGAGCTGTTCCGAAGAGTTTCCTTGGCTGTTAACTTTATGAAAACAGATTACTAGGTGTTGTTGATGTTGTTGTTGTTGTTTTTACTGTGGAGCTGCCAATGTATTGGAAACACTGGTCTCAAACAAATGAGTACTTAATCATTGTATCATCAGAGATTCTTAAGCACATGCTGCTCTTCATATTGAAAAATGAAGAGACATGGCCCACTAGAGAATTGTTCTCTGACCTCGAATAGTATCCTGTTTGTCTAGCTGGATTTCAATATTTGGAACAAAAGGATTGTGGCAACATGAAGATTGACCCTAAATATAATTCCATCTATTTTCCTAAACCTGCCACTGTTACTTTGTATAGAGAAAGAGATTTTGTAGCTATAGTTATGTCAAGGATCTCAAGGTGAAAAATTATCCTGGGTAATCTGTGAGAACTGATTGTAGTCAGTTATTATTAGAGGAGATTGGGATGTGTGTGTGTGTGTTTGTGTGATTTAAGGATATTATTGGCTTTGAAGAGCGATAAATGGGCAAAAATCCATGGAATAGAGAAGTTGGAAAAGGCCAAGAAACAGATTCGCTTGTATTAGTCCCAAAATAATTCAGGTCTGTTGACTTTCATATGTCAATAGTGAGGTATCTTATACACGCGCACACACACACATGCATATGCACACTTCAAAGAGTTCTTGGATGAACTTTGACATCTAATCTCTGTTCCCACAGACAGCTTTTGATAATACAGACTGGTGTGCTTCTTCCATGTGGGCTATGCTTCCCTGATAGATAGTTGCTTAACTTCAAGACGTTAAGACCCCAGACACTATATCTTTGGATAGCCAGGCACTATCTGCTCTATTCACCACATTTACTTATACATCCATTTTGTCTTCAACGATCATGTTGGGAAGGTGAGTATCAAGGACGACCAGGTTAACAGAACAAAGTGTTCTTATGTTAAGTAGGATCTTGAATAGAGGTCCAAAGTCTGTCTGCTATTTCAATATTTACCATTGGTGTATTGGTCTCTATCCCTTTCATTATAAACCAATATTTTACATATACACATACCTATAGTTATGTCTCTATAAATAACATTTACCTCCTATTTATTTTCTTTCAACTTCCTCCTACCCCACTCTCATGCTCACCCTCCATTTGGTTAATTCCTCTTAGATACATTGCACTTGATTAAACCCCATTAGTCATTATGCACCCTCCTTATCATCAATTTTTGATCACTTGCTGTTCCTTTATCAAGATCGAAAACCAACAACTATATTAATGCAAAAGAGGGGGCTTGGAGTGGAGACCCAAACCCTTTCTGTAAACAATTGGATATCTCCCCACATAAGGGTTATAAAGAAGGGATGATTCAACCAGGGTGCCGTATAGCACCAATGAATCACACAGCACTCCTCTAGTTCTTGTATGCTTTTCCCAAGGTCCACTACCATGACCCAGTTCTACCTTACAAATCTGGCTAGACTAGAGCACACTAATTGGTACAGATAAGAGATCTAGATACATGGAATTCAGGACAGATAAACCCCTCAGGAAAAGTAGTGGGAGGAGTGATATCATGAGGATAGGGGATAGTAGGGGAGGGAGAAAGGGGAGAAAGGGGGAACCCACCACAAGGTTGGATATATAGTATCCCACCCAAGGGGTTGAATAACAGAAATGTCAGTGAAAGAAGAAAACAGACAGTATAAGATATGAAATAGGCTGAGCCCCGGTGGCATAGTGGTTGTTCACAGGACTGCGGCCCACTGGGATGGAGGTTCGATTCCAGCTCCACGGAGCAAAGGCTGGGCCTCCTACTCCCACCACCTGAGGGCAGTGATGCCCCCCCCCAACAACAACAACAACAACAACAACAAAAGATATGAAATAATATTAACAAAATATAATTGATGAAGGATTCATGAGGGTGGGAGGGTGGGGGAAGGAGGGGAAAAAAGGAGCTTATACTAAGGGCTCAAGAAGAAAAGGTTTTGGAAAGGATGATGGCAACAGATACACAAATATGCTTGATGAATTGATGTATGGAATGTTATAAGAGCTGTAACATCCTCCAATAAAATGATTTTTAAAAAGAGTTCCTGGATGTATGGAATTAAAAGATAATGGGTTTTCCACAAATTTTAAAAATCTGTCTTGCACACATGAAAATTTAAAAGCAATTTCCTTACTTTAAGTTGTTTAATCATAAAGCAAATATATTTTTCACTTCAGAATTGAAATTAGAATATAGAAATGTTATAGAAAGAAATGCTAAATCGACGGGAATGAACCAATGATTCCATCCTGTTTTATCTGTTGCTTCATTTTGGTTGATAGAAATTTAGTGACTCTCCTTTTGAAATAGCCCTGCCATTTTCATACCAAAAGAAACACACTCAGCTGTTTAACAGGAGTGGAAAGACAGCAGGGGAAGGAAGGGGAAGAAATAGGTTAAAGGGTATCCAGGTGTTAACTTGAGGGAAGAGTAAGATAAACATTATGTGGGTAAGGACATGAGGCAAGCCACTGGGAGTTTTGATAAATTGTTTAATGCAAAAAGTATGGTCAGATAGGCAAATCCTTAACTAACTCAAAATAAAATAGCTGCAAAATTGTGTAGACAGGCATTGAAAAAACACAACTTGTCCTCATGCTAAATTATCCAACATTTGAAGATATGAGAGAAATATGAGAGATCTTGAAAATGCTTACTGTTTCCTGGTCGAATGGGAAACACAGTAGTTGTTGCATCAGAGATTATTCCTTTTGTTTTGATCTGGAGATAAAAAGATATGCATTTATCATTGCTGAGAGGTGTATTTACCGATACATTTAAAATATCAAAATAACAATCTCAGTTCCATATGAGAAGTTATTTTCATCAAATACTTAATATATTTCTTATATTTTTATCCTCAAAATAATAAAGATGTCAACCATTGTGGAAAGCGATATGGAAATTCTTAAAACAACTGAGAATAGAAATAACAGGACACCCAACAATACTTCTGGTGGCTATAGACTCCAAAGAAATAAGAGGCAGAAGGCAAACAGACATATGCGTTCCTATGTCCCTTGCAGCACAGTCCACAACAGCAAGAAGCTGGAAAGAGTCCACGTGCCGTCAGTAGAAGAATAGATAAAGAAACTCTGGTACGTACATTCAATGGAATACTATGCATCTCTTCAAAAAAACACAACCAAACAGCAATGAAACCATGAAGCACCTTTTATGTACCAAACATTGAAATAAAAAACTTAGTTTTAGGGTTGTATTTAATGTGCAGAGTAACATCATGAAATAAGTGCCATGTTCAGGATTCAGGTACAATGAGTGATATTTTTATTTACAAGATTAGGCCACAAGAAATTGTTGCAGTCACATAACTAAAAAGTAATAGAGTAAAGATATTAACTTTATTGGTAATTAATGTATTTTCCATCGAATTAAGAATTATATTTTATAATTAATGTGTCTACATATAATTTTCTGCATAATACTATTTCTCCCTAAGATGATTTACTTGGGCAATTAGTGGCTTCGAATGTTTTGTTTCAGGGAAGATTTATTATCTTAAAATTATTGTGGTGGAATTAGTTACTTGATGTCACCTTTTGCGTTGGTTCTTTCGTCAAAACAGCTTAAGAGATTTTCCAGCTAAACCTTCCTCACCTCCACTCCCACCATGGGCTAAACTTTTGTCCTAGTTTTCTACCCCAGAAAGCATGCTATTTTTATCGACAGTTCCTAGAAAAGTGGGAAATTACTCAAGGTTTGATTATTTTTGCCTGATCTTTGCTGTAGCCTGCCCTATGTTTAGTGTCCACCTTGAAGAGACTGGGCAATACACTATGCAAATGAAGTGTCTATTGTTTACTATGTAAATGAAGTGTCTGTGGCAGGCCAAGAGGTTATTGCTCCATTTGTGGTCCTGGTGGAGTGCCATACCTTCAAATGGACATAGGCCATCAACCCCGAAGACGTTTTCCAGACAGTAAAAAACAAAGAGAAACAAAAGGAGGCAAGAAGAGTGAAGAACAGAGGGAGAAGACAAAGCATATCTTTGGGAGAGCTCTAAAACAGGTCAAGGGCTGTAACACTGAAGCCAGTAAGAGGCACAGGTGGGGTTCATTGACAGATTTGGTGGTGACAAATAGAAGAGCCATAAGGTATATATCCAGAGTGGTTGGGAAAAGCCAATCTGTAGGAATTAAGAAGAGTCCTACATGGTTGGGAGCAGCTAAAAAAACTGAAGAAGAGAGACTTTGACCACATGCTTCCTTATCTTGATTCTGAGTTGTATGCTGTTCCTTAATAAGACACTTAACCCATCATATGTATTGATCATGATGGGAGCTGTATGAGCCCCCAATAAAATGATTTATAAAAAAAGGAGGGGGAAAAAGGAGCTTATACCAGGGGCTCAAGTAGAAACTATTTTGAAAATGAAGATGGCAACATGTTTACAAGTGTGCTCGATATAAATGCTTTATGGAATGTTGTAAGAACTATAAGAACCCCCAATAAAATAATCGAATAATAAAATAAAACATTTAACCCAAAGCATAGTCCATGAGTTTTGTGTGTATTGGTTATCCCACTGACAGAAGTAGAGAATTCTTTGGGAGGAAAAGCTGGTGTTAGAACTGATTTTAAAAACTTGCAAAATGGACGCACATTTAACTTTCACTTCACATGTATGAGTCTTGGGGTGATCTCCATGACTTTATGCCCCTGAAGTTAGATTCTGATGCTAATCCTATCACTATTATCATTTTCGGACATGCCAGTATATGATATGTCTGTCCATGTACCTTGGGGGAAAGATAATTACGCCAGTCATGAGTCATGTAAATTATTAGAATATTTGCAGGTATGAAAGGAGCGCTGGTGAAGCAATGGTTAATGGTTTGTTTGTTAACTGAAAGTTAGGCAGGGATTTGGAGCCACCAGCTGCTCCTTGGGGTAAAGATGTGACAATCTACTTTCACTAAAAATCATAGCTTCGAAAATACTGTGGGGAAACTTATACCCTGTCCTATATGGTCTCTATGAGTGGAAATGGACTCCATGGCAGCAGGGCTTTGTTTTGTTTTATAGAGTGTAAAGTGTCAAATTGTTTTAAGGTTCATTTTACCAATTAATGTCAGACTTGGAAGAATATTTCCCAGAGCGTTGTTTATATAATCTAATTTCCTCTTAAACAATTCATTGTTTTTATCTTCTGAATATTTACCTATAGATTCTAAGGCTAAAAGATTCTCTTTAACAAATCAAGTTTTTGTTTTAGGCTCTCCCCTATCCAACTTAAAAGTTAGCCATTGAAATTCAGCAAAAGCAACACAAAACAACAAAGCCTCTAACTGCCATCAGGTACTAGAATATAAATACGAAAGCAAAGCATAAGTATTCTTGCTATGAAATAACTTCTATTAAAGCACAGACACAAAAATCAATTTGATGCGATTTCTTATAAAAGGACACTACTTCTGCAGGAACGCTCCATTTTCAGCATGTATACAATTAGAAAGAGTTGTCGTAGCATTAATTCTTACCAAAGAATAGAAAATTAACTCTTTTTGGTCTTTCAGGATCTTTTCATTCAGGATATAATGCATCTTCACTTTATGCATTTTTCCACAGCTCAAAACCCCAGCAATAGGCTCCAGGTGAATATAACTGTTACTTGAGGAGAAAAGACGCCTTGCACTGTGATAAACTGGTGAATGAGCTTCTTCAAGCCACATGCTATCAAAACAGGAACTTTCTGATTTGTAAGTGACCTAGTAGAAGAGGGGGAGAAGACTTAAATCAACTATTACTATTAAAATGTAAAATGTATTTGCTAAATATATTTTATTGTATATATAGGACTCATGAAACAAGGTCACTTTCTCAAATACAGTAATCTATAAGTAGATTTTCCTTAAAGTCATATAAGTTTGTGCCATCCTGATATTATTTACCTACATCAAGGTCATTAACTTTTTCTTAATAATGCTGATGGCTGCCCATTGCATAAAAACATTTGAACATTGAAAACATAGCAAAAATAGAATTATGCCAAAGAAATAAAACAATCTACTATGTCTTAAACTTATTGTGGTGGTCATGTACTTGATGTCAATTTCATGATTGGGAGTGTAGGGATCTGGAGACAGCCAATGAGGCCTCTGTGTGGGCATGGTTTTCTCTGAAGAATTCTGGGAAGTCTCGCAGTATTTCCCAGTTGGAGAAGAGACTTGACTCAGTCTCCAAGACAGTGAACTACTGACAAGAAGAGATGACAGCATGCTGATCAAACCTGATTCCTGGAGAATGGAAGAGCTGGAAGAGGGGACACATGGGTTTACCCTGATGGAGCCAAACCTCTGGGGCTGGAGAAGTCATGTGGAGACTCCTGCCTGTGTTGTGATGTTTCTACTGCCACTGGACACACAAAACTGCACCCACTGGCCTGTGATTGTCCTGGTGTCATTGCATATGCTTCATAAGTCAAAAGGAAACTTTATAGACTAGTATCAGTCAGACTTATGGGCTAATATTGGACTTATGACCTTGGACTGGACTAGGTTGGGATGCTTTCTCAATGTTCCATTCCTCTTGTATATAAACCTTTCCCTTGTATCCATATGCATGTTTATGAATTTGTTCCTCGAGTCTACCTGGACTAACACAGTTATGTTGGCATTTTTTCCCCTAGGAGAATACTAAGATGATTCATTTAATGTCTCCTGAAAGTAGTACATTTCATAAACAGAGTTATCGAAATGAAAATTTCTGATCGACAATGTTGCATTAACAAAAGTTACGTCTCCAAATTCTTAGATCCTATTTTACTCTTTATCATTTGTCTTTTTATTTTATAGGTCAAATGATTCTCACATATCTTTAAATACTGTAACTCCAGTGACCTATCTCCTTCTATTCACAATGCCCTTTACTACTCACTGAAACCATAAGAAGAGAAGATGTGAGGTTGGTGGTGTCAATGAATAGCTTCGCTAAGCCATGTTCATTTGTAGTAAGCTCGAATTGGTATGCTCCATTCACATTGGCATTTATGGTTTTACTGGGGATTGCTTCTCCCTTCTCATCAGTTAAAAGAACCTAGAAATACAAAAGGAACAGCTGGGTCCAAACATTCTATAGCCATAGCATACTCTATTTTGTCATTTCCACTTCTTGATCCACTCGTCACTTCCTGATCCTTACTGAAGATCTAAGGCTTTGGCAATAAGACATACTTTCTGGGATTTAAATTACAATTTTCCCTGTTGACATTTTTTATTTGAATAGCCCAAGGCAAATATGGTCTCACCATACTACGTTCCTAAATCTGCTTCACTAGTGGGCTTTTTCCAGTAGATGGTGGTCATTGCATCTCTTTTAATAACCTATTTTGCCAAATTCTATCTCATTTATTTGTTAAATATATTTTAATCCTACTTGTTTCCAAGGAATCCACTGATGACATCTTGTTCAAAACACAATCTGTATTTTTTTCATATTAACTGTGGTCTTTTCTCTTGTACCCTTATTCTTATTCCAGCTTAAATTTCTGGCCAATTCCTATTCCTCTTTCAAATCTCCAGTTTTCTCATGCTTTTTTTTCAGTGTGAAATTTTCTTACTCGTATGTCTGTACAAGTTTCTTGCTGACATGATATGACATAGTACAAGCAATAAAGAAAATGTAACATTAAAAACACTCCAGGTCTTTCTACTCTTGTAAAGAGTTATAGCCTTAAAAGTCCACCCAGACAGTTCTATTCTGCCCTATAGCGTCAATATGAATGTGATGCCACATATGTCTATTTCAGTGAAGGGAAACTGGTGTAGAGGATTAACTCTTAGACTGATGGCTGCAAGTTCCGTGGTTTGAGTCCACTGGCCACTCTGCGAGAGAAAGCTCTGGTTGATCCTGAGAAGAGCTATTGTCTTGAAAACTGTAGGGAGCAGTTCTACCCTGCCTTACAAGTTTGCCATGAGTCAGAATCCACTCAAAGGCAGTGAATTGTTTTATGTATTTTTGGTTTATCAAGGTGATGCAAATGTTCATGGTCGGTGTTGCCATTTTGAGAAAAATTCATTATACCAGAAAACACTTCAAAGTTAGGACTCAACACAGGGGTTCACTTTCCAAAAAAACAGCAAGTTTTGGAGAAGCAGTGCTCAGGGTAAAGGTGTTGGGCTAGCTATCAGTCAGGCCGATTACTGCTGCTGCTCAGAGGCGCCTGGAGCCCACTGCTAATCATGACTTTCTAGTGGGAAGCCCCTAAGGGTTTCTCGATACTTTCTTGGGTGTTGATGCCTCTCAGGAAAATGAGACATGTCAAGCAGTTGTAAATAACTCTCTGTTTGATAGAACATAAGTTTAGATTAAAAAATAAACAAATACGCTATTGAAATGAGTCAATTCAGTGGCAGGAGTCAACTTGAAGTTTAGATTCCACAAAATAAAATTTAAAACACCTAGAAATTTTACATTTCTTACATAAAATAAAACTCCTGCTTTTCTAAATGTTAGAATAGTTGTAAAGCCACACAGATGTTGCTTTACCAAATTGAGTGTTTAATTTGGAAGGAAATTTAAAGTAAATTATTTTATTGAAATAAAGATAATTTGAGCTATCATTTTATTCTTTCTATGTAAAATTATAATATGAAATAGTTGTCTGTAAAAATGCAGCCAAAGAATTGCAGCCAAAATATATAGAAAAGTAATAAAGAGATGTGCTAGGGATTTAATTGTTAAAAATATGATCTAATGTCTAGTAGGCAATTTACTTTTCATTGTGCTTTCTATTATGGCAGCCATCAAATAATGTTTCCTTTACTAGGAAAATATTTCCTTGGTATTTTATAATAATACTCAGACAATAATTTTCTATCTATTTATTTCAGTTGGCAAATGCTCTCCAGGTTGATCCATGTTGCAAAGTGGTTTGCAGAGTCATAATTATTCCTTAACATTAAGTAATATTCCTTTGTGTGTCCATCATACTAGGCACTAGGGAGGCACTCACACCTTATACTAACCCACCCTGAGAAATCAAAAGGAAACATTTACCCCAGGATCAAGTTCAGAAGGACTAGCAGAGGAGGAGAAATGAAAGCAGGAAACAGGCAGAAGGTTAAGCATTGCCAGATGATGGAGATTACAGTCAATGACATGAAATAAAATATGTATGAATCAGTGAATGCAAACCATAATTGGTCTTTAAATGTTCACCCAATTCACAGAGGAAAATTTTTTCAAAGGGGTTTCCCCTGCCCCCTGAATTTTGTGGTTATTTTCTTCTTGAATTTTGGCTTTGATTTCTTTTTCCAACTAAGTATTAATTTTGGAGTAAAATTTGATTTTATAAATTTGTGAAAATTCATTTTCTTTCTAATCTCATCCCTTAAATTATGCTTATGTTGCAACGAGGTTCTTACCTCCCCAAAGAAAGGGAGTCCAGGTCTGTAATGTGAATCCACTTTTGTAAAATGAAGTTTGCTCAATATATTTGTGATTTGACATTTTCCATGCCCCGTTAATTCCAATTCTGAAAAAGAAAGAAGGAAAGTTGAATTGCCTATGCATTCATAACTCACCTTTTACCTCCCTTCCAGCTTAATGTTAGCATAACAAAATTCTACCCATATTTGCTTTCTTATTCTGTTCCCCTCACATTTATTAGCTACAGCTATTTGAGCCCATCAGCTTAAATTTCATATCTAAAACTTATACAGAGATCCTTGCCCAATTCCTTTGATTTCAAAAGAATCCCTCCATGTTCCACTTAGGGGAGCTTCTTCATTTAGGTCTATAAGTATGTTGACATTTCTATTGCAATATATTTCACCAGCAAGATCGTTCTTGCAATGGATAATCTGTCCAAAGCATATTCACCACTTGATCATTTTCTCATTAATGAAGTGTAATATGTATTTTGTTTTCATCATCTAACATAAAAGTCTATTAGATAGCCACAAACAGAAAGTCACACAGCAATAAATGTTGGAGGGGATGTATTAAGAGAAGTACTCTCCTCCACTGCTGGTAGTTATGCAGATATATACAGCCTCCATGGAAAGTCCTATGGCTATATTTAATACAAATGGAAGTTGAATTATCTAATGACCCAGCAATACCTCTATGGGGCACATACCAAGAAGAGGTAAGAATAGACCACGATCAGTCATCTGCATTCCAATGTTTATTGTGGGGTAATTCACATTAACAAAGAATTGGAAACAACCTAAATTTCCATCAACTGATGAGTGGATTAAAAAACTCTGGCACATGCATACAATGGAGTACCATGTATCAGTAAAAAGCACTGATGATAGTATTAAATACCTCAAATCATGGCAAGAGTGGGAGGAACTTATACAACGCGAAGTTAGCCAATTGCAAAAGGTCAAGCACAGCATGAGTTCACCTGAGGTAAGCATAGTCAACACAGTCAGAATGTAGAAGAAAAGCCACTTAAATCACACTTTATAGGCTGAGGTACAGGCCATTGGGTGTGAGACAGACCAAATTCAAGGATGCACATGTCATTCCAATATAAAGAGGGGAAAGGGGATCGAGGAGAAAAGAGAGGGAACCCCCTCCCAAAAGATTATCGATGGCTCTAGGGGAGAAGAGTAACTAATCCATGTAGGAAAGGATATCATTTATGTCTCCAGAGAAATGAGAGTGTGAGCACAGACCCCATTACGGTGCACCAAATCCTTGAGGGTAATGTAACCACATGGAGCAACTCATGAAGAGAGAGCAGGCCCCAATCAGAGTCAGTCTGACACCCCCAGCTCCCGTCCTGTGGTGCTGAGGATGACATCCTTACATGGAGTCGCAAAGACACAAAAGTACTGTAGGACCTAGAAGCGCTTGAGACCTAAGTCCCCTTGCTGGAGCAGACTGTGTGGGAGTTCACTATGGTACACAAGGCAGGGGGACCACCCCCACAGTAGGGTGATCCAAGAAGGGAACATAACAGACCAGCAATGAGAGTAAAGCAAAGCCACAAGACCCCCAAATAAATTTCAAGATTTGGAGGGGCAGTTCCTGGAACCTCCCAGGATCGGCGGGGCTATAGTGATAAAGGTCAGTGAATAGATCTGGAATTTATATGTTTTTTCTTCCTTTTTTTTTTTTTGCTAGATTTTTTTCTTTTTCTCTTTTTTTAGACAATATTTAGTTTTCTGTCTGTTATTGGTGTTTTGCCTACCAATAGGCATGGGAAGCAAGCACAAGAAGGGAGCAACTGGATTGCTGTTTGTGTAGAAACCTTGGGGCAGGATTGGTAGGGAAAGGCACTGTGAGCAAACAACACCATAGACAGGGGAACAACTAGAGAATTAAATGCAGCAACAAGGAGTACGTACATAGAGAATCTAATGGTATTGGAACAATAGCAATCTAGCTGAGAAGAATTACTAAGAGGCAGAAGAAGGGCAAGCATGATGGTGGGACAGGAGGAAGGTAAAAGGAAACAAAAAAGGTCTAAGAATCAAAGTTTTTGATACATGTATAAACACAGGTGTGCACTTGTGTATATACATTAATTCATAAAATAGACTATATATATACATACATGCACACATATATGGCAATACATAGAGGAAGTGGATGGATTTTGGGCCTCTGCTCAAGTCCTTCCTTGATGCAAAAACACTTTGTTCAAACAACCCGGCATTCTGTGATGTTCACCTTCCGGACAGGATTGCTGAAGACAAATGGGTGTGTAAGCAAATGTGGTGAAGAAAGCTGATGGTGCCCAGCAATCAAAAGATATAGAGTCTGAGGTCTTAAAGGCTTGGAGTTAAATAAGCCACTATCTAGCAGAGAAGCAACAAGTCTACATGGAAGAAACACTCCAGCCTGTGTTATCATGAGGTGTTGACGGAATCAGCTTAAGAGACACCAGAAGACAACAAACAAGCAAGCAAACATATATTGAAAATGGGGGCCAGAGCAGAGATCCAAAACCCATCGTAGACAGCGCACAGAAGGGTTACAGGAAGGGATACGTCAACTAGGTTGCATTAGAGCACCAATGAAACACACACTATTCCTCTGTGGGGCTTTTTTTTTTTTTTTGAGGTTTCTTCATACCCCCTCCCACTATCATGAACCCATTCCTGCCTTTCAATTCTAGCTAGACTGGAGCATGATTTCATGTGTGTTTGAGTCCACATCACACAGAATTGAGTTTAGATAAACCTCTCAGGAATATAATTGGCAGTAGCGATACCAGGATGGCAGAGAGAAAGTGGGGGAAGGAGTGGAAAAAGGGGGAACCAATCACAGTGATCAATGCATAATCTGCGCCCTCATTCAGGGGGACACACAACTGAAATGTGGGTGATGGGAGATAGTGCTTGGGGTCAGACATGAAACCATTAATAATTGATAGGGAGGTGGGGGAGAGAAAGGGTAAAAAAGAGGAGCTGGTACCAAGGGCTCAAAAAGAAAGTAAATGTTTAGAAAATGATGATGGCAACATATGTACAAATATGCCTGAAGTAATTGATGTATGGCATGTTATGAGCTGTCAGAGCCTCCAATACAAATATTTTAAAAAATACTACTTTATCAAATTTTAAATAATCTCTTAATTGACTCTAGTTTAATATTCTTTACTCAGGCTTCATCATATATGAACTTTCAGAGAAATTCTTCCTTCTTAAAAAATTGTTTAACCTCATTTTTCCTTTATCTATAGGAATTAAAACTTTATTATGCTGCCTTTTTTTTGATACTGTCTCTTTTCTGAGGGTAGTTGAGTCTGTTCTAATAATCCTCATTCCTGTCTCTTTTAAATTTAGAAATGAAAGATGAGCTTATTGCATTCACTGTTTTCATAGTAGACATGAACACAATTTGAAGGATTCCAAAATTTAAATCTCTTATTCAGATTTTATTATCCCTCATTCTTTAAAATATCAGTTGGAAAAAATTCTGACCAGAGGAACCCTGGGGAAGATGGTGGCCAGATAGATAGCTCATACCGGGAGCTCCTGGAGATTGGTGAGTGAGGGATATTTGGGGCCAGGGATATTGTGGGCCGTTGAATCAGTTTGCTGGCTCCCAATATAGTTCAGAGCTCTCTTCTGAAGCAGAAGCAGGCAGAACTGCACGTTTGCAACCCTCATTTCTTTTGCTGGGGAGTTCAGGGTGCTCGCTCTGCGACCGCAGGCAGAGAGGTCCGCACGGCATTGGCTCCTGCGAAAATTGCCAACCAGTCCTCCCCACCACAGGGTGCCAGGTTCCCCTGGGGATAGTCCACATAGACCCATGCCCCCCACTCCCCACCCCCAGAGATTCTTGTCCCGAACAGAGCAGCTTCCCAGCCCCTCCCCAACTCAAGAGACCAGACTCCAGGCTCAATAAGGCAGCCAGAGGCTTTTTGGCATGCTGCCTGCTTTTGTGCTCAGTACCAGCCAGTCCCATTCTTGCCAGGCTCCTGCCCCCCAACACCAAACACACTCAGAGAGTCCTACACAGCCACTATGCTTAGGACCTGCCAAGCAGGGGACAGGAGTGTGGCAGATCCTGCTCCAGCTGTGCAGTAGCAACCCAGCATTAGGAACTAGGCCAAGACAGGTTCCCATCACCCAGCTCAAACCTGCCCTCCCCTCTGTGCTCTGAGTGAGTGGTGAATCTGCACGCCAGTGGCAGGCCTCCCCTCCCACTTGTATACCTGTGGGAAGTGTCCTGAGCCAGGATCAGATCACCTAATCTCCAAACCATTACCTAAAACCACACCCCTGCACTCTGTCAACACTTTCCATCAGACCTGCAATGCGCTCAGGCCCAAAAAGTTCCTAAGAAGACCTGAGGGAAGCTGTTGCACAAAGCACAGGAGAAAGTGAAGGGAATCACAGCAGAATAAATGGGAAACACAACCCCTCAAGGGAGTGGGCTAGAAGCAGCCTACAGAAAATCCAACACTAGCCTCCCAAAGAGAGAGCACAGTGCTCTGAGATACCAGGGGGAATGGCACCTAGTCCAAATAAACCAAACGAAAAACAGCAAGTTGCTTCCACATCAGCAAGAAAAGAGAAATCAAATTCAATGCAAGATGACTAGCTGGACCTAATGGCAGTCATAGAAAATGTGGATGTTGATCAACCATGGAAGGAAATCTTCAGAATGTTGCTAAGACGTATACAGGACATGAGTGATGTACTAGAGAAGAAAGAAGTGTTGATAAAGGAGATAAAGGCCATGCACCAAATGGAAATATAAGAACTAAAGGGTGAGCTAACAAAAACTAATAGTAAATCTTCAGATTTCCCCCAGAGAATGGCGGGGCCAGAGAACAGGACCAGTGACCTAGAGGGCTCACAAGCAGAAATTAATAAATGTGAGAAAAAGTCTAACAAGTCTATCAGAGAAGCAGAAGAAAACCTCAGATCTTTGTCTGATGCTCTGAGAAGCAACATTAGAATTATTGGTCTGCCGGAAGAAGGTGCATCAAGGAAACCACAAGAAGGCTGGAATGCTCAGAGTAAAACTTCCATAGCTTATTAATGAAAACCAGATAACCATCCAGGAGGCTGAAAGAAACGCCAGTTAGACCCCAAGAAGAAAACACCAAGACATATACTTGTTAAACTATCCAATTTTGAGGGAAAAGAGAAAATTATGAGAGCAGCTAGGGAAAAACTGGCAATCACATGTAAAGGCAAGCAGATAAGAATATGCTCAGACCTATCAATGGAATCTATGAAGAGGAAGAGAGAGTGAAACAGTATATTCTGAAAATTGCAGCAAACTGTGCAATCACAAGAATATTCTATCCAGCCAAATTATCTATCAAAATTGATGGAGAAGTGAGAGCCATCCCAGACAAAGAAAATCTCAATGAAACCCAGCCCTACCAAAGATCCTCACATCCACATTTGGGGCAGAGGAACAATAATCACCAAGCACATACAAAAGACTGCCACACAGAACAACTGTACGCAGAGAACATCAAAGCAATAAAAGGCCCTAAGATAACTCTAGCTCAGTGATGGAAGAAAGGCAAGAATGAACCACAAACAGACATGGGAATAACCCATGGAGATAGGAAAACACCCAATATAAGACCGATAGAATGACAACACAGAGTGCACAGATAGATGTAATAACCCTGAATATCAGTGGACTGAATTCAGGCCGTAAGAGACAGAAATTAATAGACTGGCTTAGAAAATACAACCCCTCAATCTGCCTACAGGAAGCACATCTTAAAATCACAGAAAAAAATATGTTGACAATCAAAGACTGGAGAAAACATACCAGACAAACAGCAATTCAAAAAAAGCAGGTATAGCAATCCTAATCTCAGATAAAATTGATCTCAAAGTGCAAACCATAAAAGGAGAAAAGGAGGGACACTATATAATACTCAAAGGAAGGGTAGACAATGAACCAGTAAGTATTTTAGACGTACATTTCCCAAATGAGAGACTCACTGAACATGTAAACCAGACACTCAAAAAGATGAAAAAAGAAACAACAGCCTCAGCAATTAGGGTGGGTGACTTCACTATACCACTCTCTGAGAAAGACAGATCATGGGGAACAAAACTCAACAAGGAAGCTAGAGATCTAAACACTACAATTAGACAATTTGACTTGGTAGATATCTACAGAGCTTTTCATCCAAATGCAAAAATAATGACATTCTTTTCAAGCTCACAGGACACATATTCGAAGATAAACATGCTGAGGCATAAGGCAAATCTACATACATTTAAGCACATTGAGATCATACAGAACACTCTCACACCATTGTGCCATAAGGTTGGAAATCAACAAAAGGAAGATAAAGAGAACTAGAGTAAATGATTGGAGGATGAATAACTCTCTATTGCAAAAGGAGTACATACGGGCACAGATCAGAGATGAAATTGAAAAATTTATAGATACCAATGAGAATGAAAACACGATACACCCAAACTTGTGGGACACAACAAAGGCAGTTTTCAGAGCAAGTTTCATAGCAATACATACACACTTGAAAAAAGAAGTGCATCTCATGACTGATATATTGGCACAATGTTTACAACAACTAGAGCTGAGTCATCAGGACAATTCCACAAATAGCAAAAGATAGAAATGATCCAGTTGCACAACTGATAGCGTGTCTAGCTATGGATCAGAAGAAAAGAAATAAAAAAAAATGTACTGAAATTCACGAGAGAGAAAATAAGAAAACAATGGAAAAAATTAGTGCTGCTAAAACTTCGTTCTTTGAAAGGATTAACAAAATTGACAAACTGCTGGCAGACTTAACCAAAGAAAGGAGGGGGAAAATTCACTAACAAGAATGAAGGATGAAAGAGGGGACATCACAACTCACCCTAAGGAAATCAAAAGGATAAATACGTAGTACTACAAAGGACTGTACTCCAGTGGATTCAACAACTTGGAAGACATGGACAAATTCTTGGAAAAACAGTACCTCTCTAAATTATACCCAAACTGACATCAAGAATCTCAACAGACCCATAACAATAGAAGAAATAGACAAGGCTATCAAGGGATTACCAACAAAAATCACCTGGACCAGATGGATTTACAGGAAAATTCTAGCAAGCATTCAGGGAAGAACTGACAGCAATCCTACCCAAACTCTTCCAAAACATAGAAAAAGATGGCAAACTCCCAAACTCCTTCTATGAAGCTAGGATAACAATGATACTGAAACAAGGCAAAGATTCCACAAGAATTGAGAACTATAGACCAATATCTCTAATAAGCACTGATGTAAAAATACTTAATAAAATGCTGCCTAATAGTATATAAAACAAATAACTCACCATGACAAGTGTGGTTCATACCCCAGATGCAGAGGTGTTTCACCATACAAAAGACCATTGGTATCATTCACCACATTGACATGAAAAACTATAAGAACCACATGATAATGTCAATAGATGTGGAAAAGGTATTTGACACCCATCACCAATTCCTCTTTAAGACACCTAAAAAATGGGAATAGAAGGAAAATTCCTTAAGACAATACAAGCTAGATTTGAAAGACCAACAGCCAATGTGATAGTCAATGGAGAAAAGACAAACAATCCCACTGAAAAAGGGGACCAGACAAGGATGTCCCTTGTTTCCACTCTCATTCAATATCATATTGGTGGTTTTAGCTAACAGCATAAGGCAAAGAAAAGACATCAAAGGTATTTGCCTGAGGAAGGAAGAGGTGAAATTATTGTTATTTTCATATGATATGACTTTATATATGGAAAGTCCCAAAAACTCCACAAGGGGAGTACTGGAAGCAATAGAGGAGTATGGCAGAGTGGCAGGATACAAGATCAACAATCAGAAGTTGATCAGACTGCTATACACATTGAATAAGACCACAGAATAGAAGATTAAAAAAGAGGTGCCCTTCACAATATCCAAGCACAAATTGAAATATCTAGGGGTATACCTAACTAACAGGAGAGAAGCTCTATATGACAAAAATTATAGAACACTATTATAAGAAACCAAAAGTGACTTCAACAAATGGAAGAATATCCCATGCTCGTGGATCAGAAGACTCAATATAGTAAAGATGTCAGCTCTACTGAAGACACGATATAAGCTTAATGCAACTCTGATATAATTACCCTCATCTTTCTTCAAAGAAATGGAAAAAAAATGCTTACCAACTTCATATGGAGAGGGAAGAAGTCCAGAACCAGCAGAAAACTCCTCAAGAAGAAGGACACTGTGGGAGGGCTTGCTTTACCTGACTTTAGCACATACTATGCAGCCAAAGTGGTCAAAACAGCATGGTATTGACAAAATGATAGATACTCAGACCAATGGAAAAGAACTGAAAACCCAGAAATAAAAACAACAGCATATAAACAACTGATGTTTTTATAAGGACCCCCAAAGTACCAAATGAGAAACAGTTGCCCTTTTCAACAAGTGATGCTGGAAAAAAATGCCTATCTATCTATAGAAAAATGAAATAAGACTCTTACCTCACTCTATGCATGAGAATAAACTCAAGGTGGATCACAGACCTCAAAGTAAAACCCCAAACTATTAGGACCATCAATGAGGGAATTGGGACCAACCTGAGAACTTTGACACAGGGATTACAGAGGCTATCCGAAATAGGCAAGGACACAAACACAGAGGAGGCACAAATAGACAAGTGGGATATAGTGAAGATAAAGCACCTGTGTACATCTCAAGAATTCACCAAGAGAGCAGATGGACTGGGAAAATATCATTAGTAATGACACATCAGGTAAAGACCTTACTACAATATCCTGATAGCTTCTGAAAAGAGCAAAACTAACTGCCCAGTGAAGAGGTAGGCAAAGTTTCCCAGAGACAGAAACCTAAATAGCCAGTAAACATATGAGAAAATGTTACTGATCATTAGCCATAAGAGAAATGCAAATCAAAGCAACAATGAGATATCACCTAACACCCTCAAAAATAGCCCGATTTTAAAAAATATCAGAAAGCAACAAGTGTTGGAGAGACTGTGGGGAGATAGGAACTCTTATCCACTGCTGGGGGACCTGTAGGTATGTACAGCCACTATGGAAATCAACTTGTGATAGCTAAAACAGGTGTATATCAAGCTACCACATGACCCAGCAATCCCCATACTGGGCATATACCCTAAGAGGCAAGCAAAAAACCATGTGCAGATATCTGTCAGGTCCAATGTTCATCGCAGCACGGTTCACAATCGCAAGGAGTGGGAAGCAGTGCACATTTCCACCGACTGATGAATGGATTAAAAAGCTGTTGTACATACATATAGTGGAGTACCGTCCATTGCTGAAAAGCAGTGATGAATTCATGAAGCACATCATTGCATGGGAAGAACTGGAGGAATTTATGCTAAGTGAAGGTAGCGAAGTGGAAAAGGACATGTACAACTTGAGTCCGCTGAGGTAAGCTTAATTAAAAAACTGCAAAAGGAGCACCCCCAAAAAGTTGCTGTACACAAAATTCCTGGGGGGAGGGTCAGGCGGTATGGTAGAGGCCAGACCAAATCCAGGGCTCCATATGGCAGCCAACTGGGGTGCGGGGACGAAGGAGCAAATGGTGATGTGTAGCGAGGGAGTGGGGTACTAACCTACCCATTGTGAGTGCATTATTTATATCTTCGCAGGGAAAGAGGGGCCAAGCTTAAACCCAGTGTTTCAGGATGTGAATGCAGCGTGACACCATGGAGCGGGGAAAGAGTGGAGGGCTCTGAGCGCCCAACCCCCATCTCAACTATGGGGGCAACCGCCTCTTCCCCCGGCAAAGTTCGCTTTGGAGGACAGCACTGAAGCTGCAGCTTGGGGAGTGAGAGATGCCTGACCAGATCACGTGAGCACAGATGAAGAGGGGGGAAGAGAGAATAGAGCGCATCCTGGCCCACCAAGCCTTCAGGACGATATTCCCACTCAGAACCGCCAATGCACAGAGAGGATCATATGACTGGCCCCACTATGAAATACAGCACCATCACTGACTCAAGGTCCTTCGGGGATAACAGTGGAGAAACTGGGTTGCGATTCTGCCCTGTCTGACCCAACCACACCATGGCAAAAGAAAACTATGTCTGTGCAACAGAACATGAAGTTCCTGATGGAGTGCCAAAGATATACTTTGGGGCCAGGGTGTGGCAACCCATCCATTTCACCTGGGGGACACTCCTGGGGTTCAACGAACAGAACTTGAACTATTTAAAGGCTTTTATTTTGTTATTGTTTTTATTTTTTTACTATATGTATATCTATACATACACACACATATATTTGACATTGAGATTTCTTTTTATTGTTTTACTTTCTTTGGTTGCTTCATCTTAGGATGCCTGTGGGTTGCTTTTAAATATTGCTGTCTCTGCAGTTCTATCTAGAAAAGCTAGGGTGGAGGCGAAAATGACGGAACTGGGCGGTGGGCGGGTGGGGTGGGGGCGGGGAATAGGGGGGAGACATGGGAGATGGGGAGGAAGGGGAAAGGCAGTGGTGTTGACTGGCCTAGGAATAAGGGAACAGCAAGAGACTCAAAAATCAGTGACAAGGTGGGTGTGAGAGGCCCGAGAGGGATTTATCAAGAGTAATGTAACAGAGAGAAAATACTGAAACCCAAATAGAGTCTGAAGATGAAAGTGGGAAGAGAGGAAAGTAAAAAGAAATAGAAGAACTAGGGGGGGGGTAAAGAGCATTTATAGAGGTCTAAATATGGGATGTATATAGGTGAATGCATTTATATAGGATGATGGGGAAATAGATCAACATGCATATACTTATAGGGTTAGTATTAGGACAGCAGATGGGTATTGGACCCCCACTCAAGTACTTCCTCAGTGCAAGAATATTTTGTTCTATTAAACTGGCATTCCATGATGCTCACCTTCCTGACACGATTACTGAAGATAAATGTGCACATAAGCAAGTGTGGTGAAGAAAGCTGATGGTGCCCGACTATCAAAAGATGCAGCATCTGGGGTCTGAAGGTAAGCAAGCAGCCATCTAGCTCAGAAGCAACAAAGGCCACATGGAAGAAGTAGTCCAGCTTGTGGGACCACCTGGTGTCAAAGGGATCAGTTATCAGGCTTCAAAGAACTAAACATCATAACAGTGCATGCCCAACTTCTTGATATGATTGCTGACGACAAATGGGTGCACAAGCAAATGTGGTGAAGAAAGCTGATGGTGCCTGCCTATCAAAAGATTTAGTGTCTGCAGTCTTAAAAGCTTCAAAGTAAACAAGCAACCATTTAGCTCAGAAGCAACAAAGTTCACATGGAAGGAGCACACCAGCCTGTGTGACCATGAGGTGTCTAAGGGATCTGGTGTCAGGCATCAAAGAACTAAAAATTATATCATAAATGAGGGTGATTACAGATTGCAGATCCAAAGCCCATCAATAAGTGAAGTGACATCCCCCTATAGAGGGGCTGCAGGGAGGAGAGGAGCCAGTCAGGGTACAGTGTAGCTAACAATGAAATATGCAACATTTCTCTAGTTCTTCAATGATCCCAATTCTACCTGACAAATCCAGCTAGACCAGGGGATGTACACTGAAGCCAGAAAAATGGGGAATTCAGGATAGATGATCCCTTCAGGACCAGTGGTGGGAGTGGTGATACTGGGAGAGTGGAAGAAGGGTGGAGTAGAAAGGGGGAACCAATTGCAGGGGTCTAACCTCCCCTCCGGAATATGGAGTGGGAATACGGAGTGGGTGAAGGGAGACATCAGACAGTGTACAATATGAAAAAGTAATAACATTTTGTAAATTATTAAGGACTCAGGAGGGAGGGTGTAGGGAGGGAGGGAAAATATGGAGAGCTGGTACTGGGGGTCTAATTGGAGGAAGGATGTTTCGAGAGTGATGATGGCAACAAGTGTGCAAATATGTTATTCATACAATTGTGATGGAGTTGTATGAACCCCCAATAAAATGTTTTGTTTTTTTTTTAAAAAAAGGAGGAGGAAAGAGGAGCTTATACCAAGGGCTCTTGTAGAAAATATTTTGGAAATGAATATGGCAACATGTGTACAAAGATACTTGATACAAATGATGTATTGAATGTTATAAGAGCTGTAAGAGCCCCCAATAAAATCATTGGGAAAAAATATTAGCTGGACTATGAATTCTCTTCTACTTTGATATTCCAGATTTTTTATTAGCTATATTTTATTAACCATATTAACTATATTTGGTCTATTCTTAGAAAGTTTGTAATTTTTCAACCACTCTTTATTTTTGTTAATGATATTTCTAGTTTTTTGACTCAAATTTGAAATAATTAGGGTCACTTTTGACTTCTCTGTGCATTTTCCTTACCTATAAAATCTTTAACAAGATTGACTGATTTTACCTTCAAGATATTAACAAATTTTATTTCTCATTTGCATGTATTTATAGTTACCTTAATTCAAGGTGTTAGGATTTTTCACCTGGATTGCCCCAGTTTTTAAATGATATATCATTTTTGCTTGTAGTTGGGACTTCAATAATGATAGTAATAATAATTATTATTATTACAAATATGTCATTTTATTTAGGTCATTTCAGTCCTCAAATATATCTGAAGCTACCCAAATATCTTTAGAATAAAGACTAACTTCCTTTATGTGATTAAATTTTCTAAGTCACCATGCATGAAGGTACATCCTACACTATTCCAAAATTGAAAAGATTTGTTCTTTGTTCCTTATCCTTCTTCCAACCATAATTATCTTGCAAAATAGTACTCATTATATATCAATGAACTCTAAGGCTAATTTATCTACAAAGATTTCTTTCCTGACTCAAAATTATGAATGACCGTTTCCCTTCATACTTGAACCTTAATTTGCCATTTTCTTGTGGAAATTTTATGATAATTATTTGTACATACATGGGGTGGGTAGGCTTTCATGAACTTCATAGGATTAAAAGATATGAAAATTTTCCCCAAACTTTTTGAAGCTTCCTAATGTAATTTCATTTTTACATTTTCAACTCATTGAGGGTAACTATTATACCATTTTCATAATTGCCAACAAAATTTTCATAGAATAAAAATATAATAATTATATGAAATTAGTAAGTATTTAGGAACAACACAAACCTGTCCCCTCCTCTTCGATTGTGCCTTTCACTTCAAGTGCCATATCAAATGCTCTCATTCCTAGTTGAAAAATTTTCGTTTTTACAAGTTTTGTGAAACAGCCTTTACTATCTGCCTGAAAAAAAAAGTTTAAAAAGAAAACCTCTGGTTCATGATCAGAAAGTCAGAAGGCAGTGGCAGAAAGTTGTTAACGGTTCATAGAAAGAAATTCAGCAAACATTTTAGTCACTCTTTTGGTGTTTATTCTTCCCAAGTTCAATTATTTTATGAATTTTCTTCATTAATCAATTCCATTAGCTGTTTGTTTTGTTTTGCTTTTTTTGGGAGGGGGGGAATCATTGCCCTCTGTTGGGAGTAGGAGGCCCAGCCTTGCGCCTGGAGAGCTGCTGCTGGATTTGAACCGCCAGCCCTGTGGGTCGTAGTCCTGCGCTCAACCACTATGCCACTAGGGCTCAGTCCCTCCAATACCTTTTAATTCCATTTTTACACCAACTTTTTGGACCCTCTCTAACTTACTTTCTTCCCCCCCCCCTTTTTTTCTTACTTTCTTTTAAGCTCCCTGTTTTATGCAATCATTCTGTCTTTCTACTCTTGAATTTTTTACTTTCGCCTGATGACATTATTTTTCTTATTGCACATCTTTATTGGTGTCATTGGGGCCTTCATTCTATTGCCCTTTTGTATCTTCCTCTTCAACTCACTGTTGATTTTATATTTTTGAATCCTGTTTATGATCCATACCTTTTAGATTTCCCTATGAGCCAAATTGTTAGCACCTAACGTATTTTTCTTCTAATGTCTGTTTGACAGAAGGAGCCCTGGGGGCATCGTGGGTTATGTGATAGACTGTCAGCAATAAAGCCAGCAGTTCAAAACCACTCGCTGTTCAGTGGGAGAAAGAAGAATTTCTATGGTGCTGGAAACCCACAGGGGCAGTTCTTCTTCATCTTATTGGGTCACTAGGAGTTGGATTCAATTCAATGGCGTTTGGGTTTGGCTTTTGTTTGATATGTTTGACATAAGACAACTGAGAGTCGTCCTTTTATTTAACTAGAACTGAAGTGTTGATTAGTGATACCAGGAAATTATAACGTTGTCCAGTTAAATTTTGCTAGAATTTATGCTCCCTATCCTCTATTCCAATATGTAAAGGCGTTGTACAAAAACAGGCGCTCTCAAGTGGCCCTAAACACTGCCAGACAAGCTTACATTCACCGGGCTAGTCAAGTTACCCACTGCTGTTCTGGTGAGAGCAGTTTCCACATACCTTCTGACTGAATTCATCGCAGATAACTCTTGAATGTGCGTTTTGACATATGGAATAGAATTGTGCACTTTTTCGGCATATATTAATAGTCACTAGACCAGGGACAGGCTTTCCATATGTGTATCTATAACAAAAAAGTGGCCATAAAACAGATATTTAAACAAAATAACACAAACATTTCTTCACCTCATTTTATCATGAATATACTTATCCTATTCAACTTAAGAATTTTATTTTAGGGTTTCTAAAATACATTTTTAAGTCCTCTCAAACTCAATGTATTTGTTCGTTTGGAAAGCTTATTATTAAGGTCTCATTGATTTATTTCCCTCAGCATAGTATCTTCAGGATCATCTATCTAACAACTCATTTTTAAAAAGAAAATAAATGATAAGTTAGATAGACAAGCAAAAATAGAAACAAAAAATGATGAATATGAACAACATTGTAATGAATAGCTGTGATTTGTTAAACATTTAGTGGAAGAAAATGACCCAAAGTTGATCTTAGTCTGTGCTATTTAAATCAAAATGCACAGCCTCTCCTTTTTACTGGGTCGCCTACTTTGCAGTGATCTGGGATACATGGTGAGATACAGATTGCAGAGGCTGAAATCTTTATGCGGGGCAACACTGCCCTCTAGTGGTCATGGGAGCTACCCAGCGCTGCTCCTAAGAGCCGCTGCTGGACCTGAACTATCAAGCCCGTGAGCCACAGTCCCGCACTCAATCACTCACACCACCGGGGCTCATGTTCTCATGCTTCACCCCCCTCAAGTCCCTATAATTTCTTATAAGTAATAAATTATTCAACAGTTTTAGTCACTTTGCCAAAATGTATTTTGAAATATGAGCCAAAATATTTCTCTCTAGTGGAAAAACTTTAAACATCAAACCTGGTGAGATGGAAACATGTTTCTCATTTGTTTTCAAAAGCAAGAGACAAAGTTTCTCTCTTTGGGGAGGGGAAGAGTCTCTATTACATACAAAAGTTGAACTGTAAAGACAATATCCGGAATAAGGGTCATGTGACAGACATATAGACCAATGGAGCATAATTGAGAAACCGTAAGTAAATCTATCCAGCAACAGGCAGCTTATCCTTCACAAAGTTCCAAAATGCATCAAATGAGGGAAGAGATAGCCTCTTTGACAAATGGTGCTGGCAATAGGACCTTTATCCCCATCATATAAATAAAAAAACTCAAGAAATTAAAGACCTAAATGTAAAATGTGGATCATAAATGAAAAAATGGAAGCAAACATAGAGGTTTTTATATGTCATAAAATACCATCAACATGAAAACATTCAGATACCAGAAGATTGACTAAATGACTTGGATCTCATAAAAACTAGGGAGCTGTGGGCATCCAAAGACCACATGAGTGAAAAGAGAACTCACAGACTGAGAAAAATGTTGGAGCAATGACTTATCAGACTAAGGATGAATCTCCAAAATGTATTGAAAACATCAACAGTTCAACAAGAAAAAGACACAGAATGCAATTTAAAAATAGCCAGAGGAGTTCTGTTTAATATGGCCATGTGAAATCCTTTTCAAAGAAAACTTTGGAAAAATGGAGAAGGATCAAGAACCTGAGGAGAAGAAACCTTTAGCAATTATACGTCAGTGTTTCAGAGGGAAGAATCATCACAAAGAACTTCCTAAAAAACCACAGATTGCATGCAATCCCAGAAGGTCATGTGGAATTCAGCAGATGAGGAGGGAAAGGGGGAGCTGACATCTTGTTCCCACATTCACCCTTTTTTATTTTATCATTATCATTTTATTAGGGACTCTTACAACTCTTAACTATCCATATATCAATAGTACCAAACGTATTTGTACATATGTTGCCATCATTCTTTTCTAGATATTTACTTTCTATTGAGCCCTTGTTACCAGTTCCACTTTTATTTTAAATCATTCTATAGGGGACTCGTACACTCTTATCACAATCCATGCATCCATTGTCTGCTAGGCACATTTGTACATTTGTTGCCATCATCATTCTCAAAACATTATATTTCTATTTGAGGCCATGGTATCAGCTCCTCATTTCCCCCTCTGTGGCAGTCATGTGCTTATGTTAATTTTATGACTGAAATGTAGGGGTGGAGTCTAGCCTGTTAACCTGGAGATAGCCATTGAGTAGCTGATGAGACCTCTATGTGGGCATGGCTTTCTCCTGAGACTTCTGAGAAATCTCACGATATTTCCCTCGTGAAGATGAGAAGCTATCTTTCCCAGTTGTTTGGAGTTAGTCTCAGAGACGATGAATCATGGACAAGACAAGATAGCAGCCTCTGAGAAGCGGGAGGAACCGGTGGAGAGACCACACAGCTTTGCCCTGATGGAGCCAGACCTCTGAAGCTGGGGCGGCCACATGGAGCCCTCTGCGAGGACTGCAATGCTTCTGTTGTTGATGTACCCTGAGCCCTGGAAGTGAGGAGCCATGAGGAGACCCCTGCCAGTGCTGGGACTCTGCACCCACTGACCTGTGCCTTTGTGAGTCCAAAGGAGACTTTATAGACTGATATCGGGCGTATGGGTTAATATCGGACTTATGATTTTGTACTGGACTGGATTGGGATGCTTTCTTAATGTCCTATTTTTCTTATATATAAACCTTTTCCTTATATTCATATGCATGTCTATGAGATTTGTTCCTCTAGCCTACCCGGACTGACACATTATGGTACCTTAGGAGTGTGGTACTAGAGGAACAAATCATAAAAATGGAAAGTAGATGTATGTTTGACTTGTGTCTCGTGGTATTGTTACTTCTTTGGCTCGCCAGAAGTCAGATATGTCCGTGCAGTTTACTGAGTGATTTTCTGGAAACAATGTGGGAAGTTTAAGTTTTAATTACTTTGTTTGGATGCTGTCTTTGGTTAGTCCTTTAAAAAATGGGGATTCTGCTCAAGGACAATGGTTAAGAAGGTCTGAATGCCTGACTGAAAGCAGGGGTCTGTTTTGATGCCTTCAGAGACCTAATCCAATGTTTTTGTGTAAACAGTAGTTTAGATAAGGATATAGATAAGCTTAATAAGTATTGACCTTGACTGTTTTAAGAATTAAGTTTGATTTCTGACTATGCTGTTTATACTGATTTTTATGCCTGTTACTGTAAATACAATGATGCATAGAAATGTTTATTGGGAAGTATAGAAAGAGTTTGCAAATCCAGTTACCTCAAGCCAAGCATTGACCTCTAGAGGGCTTAGGACTTAGTGTCAAAGTCATTGTTAACGCCACCTTGAGCTTAAATGGGGTTAGGCACACCTGGAAAGACTTCTCTGAAGAAAGTAGCCCCATCCAGTCTTTTGGAGTACTTAGGATACTTGTATTCTGAAGAGGTCAAACTGACCGATAAAGAAGGATAGAGTCTATTTCCTTGGAAAATCCTGGCTAGTGATTGTCTTCAGAAGCGGAGGAATCTGGAACCATAAAGATAACTCCTCTCTGGGTCTGAATGTTAAAGGAAACTTGTGGCAGGCTGAAATGCTTGTTAGGTGACCACCCAGATTTACTGCTTGTTGGTGAAAGTAGGAAAAATGCGGCAATAAAGAGCCGGGTTGACTTTGGCCACTGACACCCATGGACTTGGTTCACAGGAAATAGAGGAGACGAGAGTGGGTTGACTGATCTGAAGTTCATGACCTAGCATAAGAGAGGGCTAAGACCTAGCATGTTGAGGGCTAAGTGGAAAAGCCCACATTGAGTTGACCAGAACCCGACCAGAGGAAGAGAAGCGTTTTGAGTCTGAAGTGGCGCATATTGCTGCTGACTTTATGGATGGCCTGTCCTGATTTGACTTTGCTAGTGGACGCACACTTCATGAGTTTCCAACCAGAATGAGGATTCTTCACGTTGAAAGATATGATTGTTTGGTCAGAGCACTGGGTTGATGTAAGTGGGCAATATAGAAATTAGATAACCAAAATGGGGGAATGAAGGCATGAGGTAGTTTGGCTTGCAAACTCTTATAGATGGTGCAATATATATTCATAGGTTTATAGGATCAAGGTATAGATATTTTGTAACTACAATTGTAAGGCACAAGATATCTTTTGTTTTGTTCACTTATAGAATGTTATTTTTAAATAATGGTGACACATGTTGAATTATATGCATTTTAGTTTTATACTGTTAGGAATAGATATGATTTTATTGTTTATTTGAGGTTTGCATATGGTTACAGAGTAATGTGAAAGCATAAAATTAACAAGGGGTAGTCTGTGGCAGTCATGTGCTTATGTTAATTTTATGATTGAAATGTAGGGGTGGAATCTAACCTGTTAATCTGGAGATAGCCATTGAGCAGCCAATGAGGCCTCTATGTTGGCATGACTTTCTCCTGAGACTTCTGGAAATCTCGCAATATTTCCCTCATGAAGATGAGAAGCTATCTTTCCCAGTTGTTGGGAGTTAGTCTCAGAGACAATGAATCAGGGACAAGACAAGATGGCAGCCTCTGAGAAGCTGGAGGAACCGGTAGAGAGACCACACAGCTTTGCCTTGATGGAGCCAGACCTCTGAAGCTGGGGCGGCCACATGGAGCCCTCTGCCAGCACTGTGTTGCTTCTGTTGTTGATGAACCCTGAGCCCTGGAAGTGAGGAGCCATGGGGAGACCCCTGCCAATGCCGGGATTCTGCATCCACTGACGTGTGCCTTTGTGAGTCCGAAGGAGACTTTATAGACTGATATTGGACGTATGGGTTAATATTATGACTTTGTACTGGACTGGATTAGGATGCTTTCTTAATGTCCTATTTTTCTTATATATAAAACTTTTCCTTATATCATTATGTGTGTCTATGAAATTTGTTCCTCTAGCCTACCCGACTGACACACCCTCCCTCCCTGTTACCCCTTTTCTTATGAACCCTTGATTATTTATAAATTTATTTATAAACTATTTATAGATTATTATTCTTTTGTCATATCTTACACTGTATGACACTCCCTTTGCCCAATTTTCTGTTGTCCCTCCCACAGGTAGGAGGCTGTATGTAGATCCTTATAATCACTCCCTCCCCCCTTTCTAGCCCATCTTCCCTCCCTCCACCCTCTTAGTATTGCCACTCTCACCATTAGTCCTGAAGGGATCATCTATCCTGGATTCCCTGTATTTCTAGTTCCTATCTGTACTAGTGTACATTTTCTGGTCTAGCTGGATTTGTAAGGTAGAATTAGGATCATGATAGTGGGGGTAAGAAGCATTAAAGAACTAGAAGAAAGTCGTATGTTTCATTGTTACTATACTGCACCCTGACAGGCTTATTTATTCTTCATGAAGGTTTCTCTGTAAGGGGATATACAGTTGCCTACAGATGGACTTTGGATCTCCATTTCACACTCTCCCTCATTCACAATGATATGATTTTTTTTCCTTTGATGCCTGATCCCATTGACACCTAGTGATCACACATGCTGGTGTGCTTCATCCATATGGGTTTTGTTGCTTCTCAGCTAGATGGCCACTTGTTTATCTTTAAGCTTTTAAGGCTCAGATGTTATAACTTTTGATAGCCAGGCACGATCAGCTTTCTTCACCATATTTGCTTATGTACCCACTTTGTCTTCAGTGATAGCATCAGGAAGGTGACGATCATAGAATGCCAGTTTAATAAGACTAGATGTTCTTGCACTGAGGGAGTAGTTGAGATAGAAGCTGAATGTCCATCTGCTGCCTTAATACTAGACCTATAAATATATGCACACAGATCCTACATTCACCCTTAACTAATTTCACAGAGGACACCAGTGCTTCTCCCTCTTTGTACTTGTGCAAAACAGTGTCTAGAACATATCTTCTCACCTCTTAATATTTACTGTATTGGTTTTTGCCCAGCACTCCTGGAGGATTTCAGAGTCAATCCCTCAACTAGAATTTTGAAAGGGCTCTTTGGCTCTTGCTCAAGACAGACTAATGCTGACCTTCCTGGCCACTCTTGACTGTTGGAGATCCATGGCAGGTGCCCAGTGATTGCTCTTTGGCCAGGATCCAATATAAGAAACAATGTCAAGTCTCAGGGGCAGTAGACAATATCCGTGCATGTACAGAAACAAGAAAAAATGGCTCAACTAAGTAGAAAATATGCAAGTATGAATTTGGTTGCTATCTTGGAGGAGGATAAAGCCTTTTCTCTTCCCTTGGTGGAGTTTAGAGCAATGATCTTCAGTTTCATTTTAAAATGGAGAAAAATATTGACAGAAAAAACCCAAATGAAAACCAAAACAAACAGAAAAAGGGAAGATTGAGGAATTCAGGAAAGTGTCACATGAGTAATTTTACAAAATAAGTGAATATTTCAATAAGTCTGAATAAAAATTCAAAAGGTGAAAACACTAAAATATTAGAACAGGATAGCATCTTCAATGGAAAAAGCAAAAGAATTGAAACAATGGAAATAGGAATGGGTGACTTCAAAGACAAATCCCTAGAGATCAAAATGAAAGCAGATCAAACTAAAAATAACTTTAAAACTGAGTAAAATTTAATAATCCTATGTACAATGTGAAAAAAATAACTTACATTTGATAAACCTTCTAGAATAGAAAAAATTACTATCAAAGGGAAAATAGATAACTATTACAAGAGAGTTTCCTTAATCTTACAAAAATAACTATAATAGACACCTGGAGGACATCAAATAAAATTGGGGCCAGTAGAAAATCACCATGACACATCATAGTAAAACTTTATACCATTGACCCCATGGAAGATGGTGGCCAGATAGGTAGCTCAAGTCTGGAGCTCCTGGAGATTAGTGAGTGGGGGTGATTTGGGGAAGGGTGGGGCTCTCAGATTGGTTTGTTGACTCCCAAGAAAGCTCAGAGACCGCCTCTGAACCAGAAGCAGGCGAGAACTGCGTGCCAGGACTCCCCACTGACGCCCACTCTCTGCACAGATGTTGCCGTTTCATTAGCGGTAGTTCAGGGCGCCCACTCCGCAAACTCAGGTGGAGAGGTCCACATTGCCTCAGCGCCCGAGCAAATTGCCAGCCAGTCCTCCCCACCCCTGGAGGGGATACTCCACACAGACCCACACCCCTCACCACCACTCCCAGAGATTCTTGTCCTCAGCATAGCAACAACCAGCCCCTAACCCACCCAGGAGGCCAGCGCCCAGGCACACCTTAAAGCAGCCAGAGGCTTTGAGTCCTGCTGCTGCCTCCCCAGGATCAGATCACCCAATCCCCAAATCATCTCCGAAAACCTCTCCCCTACACCTGGTTCACACTTTGCATCAGCCATGAACTGAACACCAGCATTCCCATAGACACCAGCACTCTCCACAGACACTTGCAACCCCCACAGATACCTTCACCACCCACGATTGCTAGCACTCCTCAGGGACACTGCTTTTGGGCAGAGAGTTTAGCATTACATTGGCACCCACACAGCTGCCAATCCTCCCCAACCCAGGATGCTGGGGTCCCGTGAGAAAACTCCACGCAGACCTGCACCCCCCCCCCCATCCTAACTCCCAGAGATTTTTGTCCCTAGCAGAAGAGCTAGCCAGCCCCTCGCCCACTCAGGAGGCTCGCGTCCAGGCGCCATAAGGCAATCAGAGACTTTTTGCCCTTCCAGAGGTTTTTTTCTCACCTCTCTGTGGGAAGCGTCCTTAGCCACGAACAGACTTCCCAATCCCCAACCTATCTCCTCCCAAATCCACTCCCCTGCACTCTGTCAGACCTGTAATGTGCCCAGCTGCAAACAGTTCCTGAGATGACCTGAGGTAAGTTATAACAGAGAACCAGCCTCCCAAAGAGAGAGCCCAGGGCTCTGAAACACCAAGGAATATGCCACCTAATTTGAATAAACCAAACCAAAAGCAACTGGCTGCTTCCACAGTGTCAAGAAAAGAGAAACAAATGCCATATGACCAGCTGGACCTAATGGCAGTCATAGAAATTGGGGATGTTGATCAACCACAGAAAGAATTCTTCAGAACGTTGCTAAGACATAAAACAGGTCATTACCAAGCCACTAGAGAAGAAAGAAGAATAGATAAAGGAGATAAAGGTAATGCACCAAAATTAAGTACAAGAACTAAGAACTAACAAAAACTAAAAGAAAACTTTGAGATTTTGCCCAGAGAATGGAGGAGGCAGAGAACAGGAGCAGTGATGTGGAGACTCACAAACAAATTAATAAACATGAGAAAAAGTCTAACAAGTCTATCAGAGAAGCAGAAGAAAACTTCAGATCTTTTCCTGATGCTGTGAAAAGAAACACCATTAGAATTATCGGTCTACTGGAGGAAGGTGCACCAAGGAAACCAATATCTAAAATAGTGATGGAATGCTCAGAGGAAAATTTCCCTAGCTTAATGAATGAAAACCAGACAACTATCCAGGAGGCCGAAAAAACACCTAGTAGACTGAGCGCCAAGAAGAAAAACTCCAAGACATATAATTGTTATACTATCCAATTACAAGGAAAAGGAGAAAATTATGAGAGCCACTAGGGAAAAAAGGGCAATCACATATAAAGGCCAACAGATAAGAATATGGTCAGACCTATCAATGGAAACGAGGAAGAAGAGGAGAGAGTAGAGGAGCATATTCTGAAAATTGCAGGAAACTAACGCAAACCCAAGAATACTCTATCCAGCCAAATTATCTATCAAAATTGATGGAGAAGTTAGAGTCTTTCCTTAGAGAACAGCCTGACCTTTTCCGGGCCAATGGAGGGGCATATAAAAAATTCCCCTCTACCTTGGTTGGGTGCGGCTTCATCAGTTTGCTTCCCCACAAGCTGTTGAGCCCATCTGCAGACTCCCAATAAAGTCTACTTTAAATCTCCCCTTATTCGGACTCCCTCTTTGTTTCACGTACACAATTCCTACAAACTTCCTGACAAGTGTGCTTTAGAGCATAACACTAAAGCTGCAGTTTGGGGAGCAAGATATGCCTGACCAGAGCACATAAGAACAAATGACGGGGGAAGAGGAGGATAGAATGGAGTGCAAGCCTTCAGGATGATATTCCCACTCAGAACAGCCAATGCACAGGGAGGATCATATGGCCGGCCCCACTATGAAATACAGCTACCCTCACTGACCCAAGGTTCAATGGGGACAACAGTGGAGAAACGGGATCAGGATTCTACCCTGTCTGACCCAACCACACCATGACAAAAAACTAAGGATGTGCAACAGAGCATGAAGTTCCAGATTGACTGCCAAGGATATACTTTGGGGTCAGGGTGTGTCATCCCATCCGACTCAACTTGGAGGCACTCCTGGAGGTCAATGAATAGAACTTGAACTATTTACAGGTTATTATTTTTTACATACATATTTTGTATATGTATATTATATATTATTAGACATTGTATTTATATATATTAGACATTGGGGTTTCTTTGTTGTTATCATCATTTTCATTTCTTTGGTTGCTTCATCTTAGGATGCATGTGTTTTTTGTACATATTTTGGTTTCTCCAGGTCAATCTAGATAAAATAAGCTGGATGAACATGACAGGACTCATGGTTTAGAAGCAGGGGGAACATGGGAGATAGGGAGAAGGCGGAAAGGCAGTGGTGTTGACTAGTCCAGGGACAAGGGAATAACAAGGGATTCAAAATCAGTGACAAGGTGAGTATGAGAGGCACAATAGGGATTGATTAAGAGTAATGTAACAGCCTGAGCATGATAGTAGGACAAGAGGAAAGTAAAAGGAAATAGAAGAAAGAACTGGGTGATCAATGGCATATATAGAGGTCCAAGTACAGGCATGTACTTATATAGGACAATGGGGAAATAGGTCAATGTGCATATACTTATAGGATTACTATTAGGACAGCAGGTGGACATTGAACCTCCAATCAAGTACTTCCTCAGTGCAAGAACATTTTGTTCTATTAAATTGGCATTCCATAATGTTCACCTTTCCGACACAATCACTGGAAACAGATGTGTGTATAAGCAAAGGTTATGAAGAAAGAAAATGGGGTCTGGCTATGAAAAGATATAGTGATGGGGTCTTAAAGACTTGAAAGTAAACAAGTGGCCATCTAGCTCAGAAACAGCAAAGCCCACATGAAAAAGCACACCAGCCTGTGTGACTATGAGGTGTCTAAGGGGTCAGGTGTCAGACCTCAAAGAGCTAAAAATTATATTATAAAGGAGGAGTAGTAGAGTGGGGACCCAAAGCAGCACCCCCTCACAGAAGGGTTGCAGGGATGAGAAGATTCGATCAGGGTACAGTGTGGCAACAATGAGTTATGCAACATTCCTCTAGTTCCCAAATGCTTCCTCCCACCCACTATCATGATCCCAGTTCTACCTTGCAAACCTGGATAGACTAGGGGATGTACACTGGAGTGTGAAACATGAGGAATTCAGGACGGATGATCCCTTCAGGACAGTGTTGGGTGTGGTGATACTGGGAGGCCTGAGAGAGGGTGAACTGGAAGGGGGTAACCAATTTCAGGGATCTATATATGATTTCTCTGGAATACAGACAGTGGGGAAATGAGTGAAGAGACACAGCGGACAGTGTACGATATGAAAAAGTAATAACAATGTGTAAATTATTAAGGGTTCATGGGGAAGGGGAAAGGGGATGATGGGGAAAAATGGCAGCTGGTACTGGAGGGCCTAAGCGGAGGGAGGATATTTAGAGGGTGATGATCACAACAGGTGTGCATAAGTGGTATGCATACAATTGACATGTGTGTTGATTGCAATTGGCCCCCAATGGAATGTTTAAAAAAAAAAAAAGGAGTAAAGAGAAACTTATACAAAGGGCTCAAGTAGAAAATATTTGGAAATGAAGATGACAGCATGTGTACAAATATGCTTGCTACAAAGGATGTATTGAATGTTATAAAAGTTGTAAGAGACCCCGATAAAATCATTGAAAAAAATCACATTCATTCTTGCTAAAAATATTGAATAAAATAGAAACACAAGGAAAATTTCTTAAGCTAATAGAGCCATATATGCAAAGTCAGTGACTAGCATTTCACCTAATGAACAGAAATTTAAAATATATCTCTTTAGAATGAGAATCAGATAGAATTGATATTTAACATTGTTCTTTCTTATTTAATATAGTCCTATAAGTTTTAGTTAGAGCTAAACATTTTTGTGTTATCAAAAAGATATTAATGGCATTTACATTGGTACAGAAAAAACTCTGTCTTTATTTGCAGGTGACATATCCTATTCAGAGAGAATCCCAAAGATTCAATAAAGGTTTTTCTGCTGGGCTGAGCCCCGGTGGCGTAGTGGTTGTGCGCGGGACTGTGGCTCACTGGGTTGGAGGTTCAAATCCAGCAGCAAGGCTGGGACTCCTACTCCCACCACCAAAGGGAAGTGATGTCCCCAAAACAAAAAAAATCTTTAAGCATAGTTTTTCTGCCACTAACTTATAAGATCAACATCAATTACATTCTTGTATATGAGAGAACAGGATTCCCCAGTAAAAAAGAGAACAACAATACCATAATACCATTTGCAGTAACTAACTAAGAGTTAAAATACTTAGGAATAAATCCTAACTGAGAAACAAAATACATACACAGAAAACCAGAAAACACTCTACAAGGAACCAAAATAAACTTACTTAACTGAAAGAATGGTCAATGCTCAGGAATAGGAAAACTTAATGTAAAGAAAATGTCAATATTACCAAAAGCACTCTATAAATTAAATGGAATTTCCAGTTAAATTACAGCACTGTTCTTCACAGAAATGGGAAAACTAATCACTTACTTTATATGGAAAGTAAAGACATAAAGGATAAACAAAACACTATTATACAGGTTGAATGTGTATGGGAGAGATAGCATGAGTATACTTACAAATAAATACAGATTTAAGAGAGGATATCTGTACCTTTGCTACACATAGATCTATGAATGTAGTAGGGTATGTAGGAGGCAAAATTATGAAACTTCTTAGACAACATCAAAAACCTTGAGGGAATGAGTTGCTGGTCTTGGTGGCTGAGAACCATGGTCTTAGGGGCACGTAGGTCCATTGGCATAACATAGTCCACAGACAATGCTCTACTTCCTATTTTGATGGCTAATAGCTGGGTTCATATATATTGCAACTATTGGCCTCTTCCTGCTCAAAGAGGAAAAAAGTGTTGAAAAATAAATAAATATGGGAACAACTAATACACCACATGGGCATTATTTCCTTTGACTGTGACACACACACAAAAAAAAAAACCTCGATGTTGCCTAACAACCACTATCAACACTCTGAAACAGATTGCATGAGAAGGTTTTTGGTACAGTAAGAGAAAAATATGGATTAAAACTATAAATTATTTTTTAAAGACCAGTTTTCTAAGATTACTGGACAGATAGAGACTACTGGAACTCCTGAAACTATATCCTTTCATCACTTCAGGTTTGCAAACTAATTTACCTGATGGCTCAATTTCAGCCAAGCATTACACAGGCCTATAATAACACTAGTGAGACATACACACCTTAGAAAAATCAACAACTTAATACCAGAAGAACAGCATTTGCCCAAGTGGACAGTGTAGAAGGATTAGGAAAGAAGGAATGGAAAAAAGAAACATAAAGAAGAAGAGATGTTTTATGTTGGGAATTGCAAGTAATATAATGAAACAACATGTATGAATCACTGAAATGGAAATTGATATTTTCTGTAAGACTTCACCCAATTCAAAATAAAAATTTAAGCAGAAAATTCTCCCGAAACACAATTCAACTATGAGGACACTCATGAGGTCTCTATGAATAAGAATCAACAGCAAATGGGGGAAAAGTAGAAAAGTCAATATGCTACCACTTCTGCCCACTAGCAAAGCCTCAGGCAAGTTGGGAAGCTATAAGTACTTTAGAATCAAATAACTTTCATTTGAGATTCATCTTCTGAAATGAAGTAGGGAAACTGAAATGATAGGGGGAGAGTGGAATGCAACTTACTCTCCACAGACAGATACTTCAAATTCTTCATCTAGGATACCAATTGTCTTAGGTAATTTCACTTGAACCTCAAATTTGGGCAAAACTGTTGAGAACAAAAGTGAATAAGAGGTAAGGTTTTTGAAAGTATTACAATTTTCTAACATAGAGTCACATGAGATGACTTCAATTGCCACAGAGGACATCAGGGACACTACTGGCCAAGCAGATGCCATTGTTACCATGGTCATTTGTATTATGTCAACTTGGTTTAGGTTATCCTACATTTTTCCAGAATCTCCTATGAATTGATGAAGAGGAGTACCATTAGTTTCTTAAGAGCATCAGAGAAAAACCAACAGGTTCCCTCTCAGCATCCATTTTTGTTGTGGTTATTTATTTGCTTTGTTTTTCCCCTACCCAATGGCCAGCACATATGCTGAACAGGTGCCATACCCTTCATTGGTTGGTTCTGGATCTAGGGAAGTGGGAACTATGCATAAATAACAGCTTTCCCTAGATCCTTTCATCAGCTTCCCTCTATTGTTTTCTCTGAAGGTGCCTAACTTCTTTCCCATGATCCTTACAGACTTTAATTTATTTATCACCACTAATGACTGGGAATTCCTAGGTTGTATTAATTTTTGATATAATTGATTGTTAATTAAAAAGTTAAATGTTTGAGTCCATCTAAAGGTATTCAAGGAGAACTACTTCAAAAAATAAAACAAGCAAAACAAAACTGCTGGAGAATGATTTAAAAAATCAAACAAAAACCCAAACCCAAACAACAACAAAAAGGATATTAAAATACCGAAAATAACCCTAAGGCACCATAGTACTATTCTGATACACTGGTAGACATAAATCAGACATGAATGGTTAGCATCTGCTTTGGTTCTGGTTTATCAATGGTTCAAGAGAATTGGTTAGTAATTTTTTCTCTGATCTATCAATTGTCCCTGCTGGACTAGTTTCTTCCACATTTGTTTAAGATGTTTTTTCTACTATAAGTTTGCATTTCGTGATTCTTGTTCTAGTGAATTAAAGGAATCATGTTTTTGTGACAGGACTCATCAACCATAGCTTAAAATATTTAATTCATATTAGAATCTCCACATAACTGATAGCTAATTATTTCAATGTGCCACATTACTATAATGTGGAGTTGTACTGATACCTGCTACAGACATATATAAGTTCAGAAAGAAGTTCTTTCTGTTATAAATTATAAATCAACAGAAATGTAGATAGTTCACAATTAACAATTTGTGTTTGAATAGGGTCAAATTTACCTATTCAAATAGCTCTTGCTTCCTATTGACTGTGAGATTTTGGCAAGTTGACTAACTTCTTGAATTGATTTGCTCACTAGTAAACTGAGGTTAAATGCATTCATACTTAAAGTCACCAAATGATATCACTTTAGACAATCTTGTTCCATCTATAGTTTATTGATTTCTACAAAAGATGTAAGCTAGATGGGAAAATAATATTTGTTTACTTTTTATGAAATGGTATGGGAGGATAGGAGAGTGGCAATTTAGTGGAAATTGTAAGTTTTTACTTTGCCTCAAAAGAATGTGGTAAGAAATACATGAGATACTGCTTGATAATTGCTTAGCAAATATTTAGGCAAATGATAAGACTTGTTAATTTTTAATATTGGAACTTAAAATTTTCTGACCATCTCTATGCAAAAGCATTCAATGATAGTTACTGTAATATCACTCACTATTTGCACATGCAGAATACTTACCATATTCCATCACCTCAAAGGTGTGCTCTGTTACCATTTCCTGATTCTTTTGTCTGATGATCTTGTAAGAACCTGGAGTGGGCTCCTCTGAGAGTTGGAAAGAGAGCTGGATGATTCCCCCTTGCAATCTGATATTTTGCCACTGGAAAATTCTGTTGTTCTTGGGATTCTATAGGTAAAAAGTCCACATACGCAATTGAAATGTATGTTTGAGCGGAGTGGCAACTTATTAGGTAAGAATGGGTATTATATTACAGAATCTTGGTTAACTTGCACCACAAAGGTCTCATCCAAGTTTTCTAGGAATACCATGCTGGGTATTGAACAATGCATTTACCAGATATAAGATATTACAGTTACTATTCCACATTGGTCCATCTTTTAAAAATCATGTTTACTTTTTGGGGTCAGATACACCAGGGTAAGTCAGAAAGTACTGCTACAAAATCAGAAAGTCATTTATTAAACAAAAGTATCAAAATGTGAAGCGATAATTTCTTCATATATTCTTCATTAAGGTGTATACCACTTCTGAAAGTGATGGGTTTCTGTCTCTCTAACCCATCTTCCAATAACTTTTTGCTTTTATTTACACAACAAATGCATAATTTAGGGATTCTTGAGGGATTCCATTTACGTTTCTTTTCAATACTCATTGAGTTTGAAGGAACAAAAAAAAAAGAAGAGGCAAGTTTAAGGCTACAAAATGAATGAGACAAGGTTTCCCAATGATCAACAAACTGACCTGGAACTATTCATAGGCTTTTATTTTGTTGTTACTGTTGTTGCTTTTGTTTTATCTTGTTTAGTTTTGCTTTGTCTTGTTTTTGCACTTATTATTGACTCTGATTGTCTATCTACATAAACTAGGTGGAATAAACAATCTGGAGGGGAAAACAATGGGATCAATTGTTTGGGGGTTGGGGGGACGCAGGAGAAGGGGAAGCGGGAGAACTCAGGGGGGTGTCAACCAACCAGGGCCCAGGGAACAACAAGTGATCTAAAATTGATGGTGAGGAAGGCATACGATGTCTCATGGGGTTTGATCAAGGGCAATGTAGTCAAGAGGAATTACTGAAGTCCAGATGAAGGCTGAGCATGATAGTGGGATAAGAGGAAAGTGAAAGGAAATAGAGGAAAGAACTAGGAGGCAAAGAACATTTATAGAGGTGTAAATACAGGCAAGTGTATATATGAAAATATATTTATATAAAGTTATTGGGAATAGATCTATGTATATATATTTATATGTTAAATATTAAGGTAACAAATGCACATTGGGTCTGTATTAAAGCACATCCTCAATGCAAGAACACTTTGTTCTAATAACCTGACATTCTGTAATGCTCACCTTCCCTACGTAATCACTGATGACAAATGGGTGCATAAACAAAGGTGGTGAAGAAAGCTGATGGAGTCTGGCTAATAAAAGATACAGCATCTGAGATCTTAAAGGCTTGAAGCTAAACAAGTGGCCATCTATATGGGGAGCAGCAAAGTTCACGTGGACGAAGCACACCAGTCTGTGTGATCATGTGGTGTTGATGGGATCAGGGATCGGGCATCAAAAACTCAGAACAAAAAATCATATTAATGTGAATGAGGGTGAGTACAGAGTGGAGACACAATACCCATCTGTAGGCAGTTTGACATGCCATTACAGAAGGGCCATAAGGAAGGGACAAGCCAGTCAGGGTGCAGTATAGCACTGATGAAACATTCAATTTTCCCCTAGTTTTTTAATGCTTCCTCCCCTACTCCACTAACATGACCCTAATTTTATCTTACAAACCCAGTTAGACCAGAATATGTACATGGGCATAGACAAGATCTGGAAATACAGGGAATCCAGGACAGATAAATCCCTCAGGACCAATAATAAGAGTAGTGAAACCAGGAGGGTAGGGGAAAGGTGGGAACAGAAAGGGGGAACTGATGGCAACTATCTACATATAACCCCCTCCCAGGGGGACGGACAACAGAAAAGTGGGTGAAGGGAGACATTGGTCAGTGTAAAGCATGAAAAATAATAATTTATAAATTATCAAGGAATCATGCAGTGAGAAGGTGGGGAGGGGGGTTGGGATAGGGACAAATAAGGAGATGATAGCAAGGCTCAAGTAGAAAGAAAATGTTTTGTAAATTATGATGGCAATATATGTTCAAATGCAGTCAACGCAATGTGTACATATATGTAATGTGATAAGAACTGGAAGAATCCCCAATAAAATGATTTTAAAAAGTGTTACCCAATGATATTCTTCCAAAAGAGCCATTACTACTCTCAAAGAATGAGCAGGTACACTGCAGTCGTGATAAACCCTTTCTTGCTGCAGCTTTCCCATTTATTTTTTCTCTCACAAATGTAGTTTTAAATTTCTTCATAAAAACTTCTCTGATGGTTTTGTGTTCTTTGGAGAAGTCTATCAACATGATCACTTTTCAATCCCCTTGCCTCTCTCCCAAAACAGTTTTTACATTTTTCTGAGCTGACCTCTGTATCTTGAATTTAACTGGCCCAACAGAGTGCTTCCAAAGCCATTGCTTTGGACTTATTTCTACAGGCATTCTAAGGAGAGTGAAATAGTGTGTTACTGAAAGGACTGGTATGCAGCTATCACCAGCAGCAGAGAAACGCTTAAGCCCATTTTGTTGAGATTAAATCCATGTATGAACTGATTCCAGCAAAGCAATTTTTTGTTTTGTTTTGTTTTGGGCATCACTGCTGTCTGGTGGTGGGAGTAGGAGGCCCAGCCCCAGCTGGAATTGAACCTCCGTCCCAGTGGGCCGTAGTCCCGCGCACAACCACTACGCCACTGGGGCTCAGCCCTGCAAAGCAATATTTTTGACTTATCCTTACACTTCAAGTCACTGAACAATATCTTATTAGGGGACTTTTTTCATTCATTTGTAGCTCATTGATATCTACAGATGATGTAGTATGGAGAAAAGTATTTGCTTAGTTTTTTGTGCAATTGTATGGGGGTGATGGAGAGGAGTAATTTAATGTAACTTTTAAGTTCTCATTCTGATTGTGACACATAATGCATTACTTACCTCAATATAGACCAAAGGGAACTGAAAAGAAAGAAATAAACAGGATGTAAGAGATGGAACGTAGGATGCAAAAACAATGGCGGCAGCAGTGACAAAGCTATCTGGACCAGACTAAAGGATATCTTTATTTTTTGTTTAAAGAGATAAATTCCTCCCCCCCTTGTTTGGTTCACAACACTTAGTTTGGGAGCCCCTCTTAAGAAGTCATAACATTCTTTTTGTGATACAATGTATGACTGGGAAATCACAATATGCTTGAGTGATTCCATTCAGTTTGCTTTGTAGATAATAATTATCTGACAGAAATCTGACGCAATTTTCTTTTGTTATGTAAAATCACTGGGATCTTTATGTAGATAAATCATACTTTAAGCCACTTCAATGAAATGTTTATTTTAAGAATGATGTTAGTGAATTGCCTTGATCCTGAAATGACTTATTCCCCCATTATATCTGCCATAGATTTAAACTTCTCATATTTTGACCTTAAACTTTCCAAAAGAATAGAACTTAATTTTTTGATGATTTCTTCCAACTTCATCTACTGCTATGATACTCACCATTTCATCCACAGGGTAAAGCGTGAAATTCATAGAGACAATGCGAAATTTCACTGAAACACAAAAGATTTTTATCCATGAGACCCTCCATTGGAACCCCAGGGAATAATACATTGCAACATGCGAGGATTTCAATGACTGTAGAATAAAGTCATAAAATGCCCACGACCCTTAAAGTTATTCTTACTACATTTTTTATACCTGTTTGTCCTGGTTTGTAGATGGGTTTGTCTGTCCGAACAAAGATGATGTTGTCTACCTTTTTTATGGTTATTGCTTTCCTCTTTATAAACTGATGAGTCAGCCCCGTCACCTTCACAGTAATAAATGCCATTGGGGTTGGGAGATCCGGAAGCTGTAAAACAGAATAAGCTGAAGCATCTGCCCTGATCCACATTTGAATGCCTCACTCTATTGGCTTTCCTCAGTTTACCTGGTTAGTCCCATGAGAAATAGCAAGGGACAAGTCCAATAATAAGTTCTTTGCTTTATAAATCAATTACTTTGATCATGCAACAAACAGTAACAATCGGTTGATTTAATTAAAGAGGGCAAAAATCAATTCAGTAAAATGAATTAATCCTTTAATCCAATCACAAAAGCGAAGGAAACACACCTACATCTTCCCAAGGATGGTAGTATTGTAGCCAGCCTTCAAATTTATTTTTTATTTGTCAACAACACGTTTTTGCTGGGAGGTGTCCTCATGTCAGTTTTGACTCATAGAACCCCTCTGCACAACGGGAAAGAATCTTGCTGAGGGTTGTGTCTGCCTCAAACTCACTGCTATATTTGAGAACATTATTGAAACCATGGTGTCAATCCATCTCTTTGAGGGTCTTCTTTTATGTTGCACCTTTACTTTACCAAGCACAATATTCTTTTGGGGGGAACTGGACCCTCCTGGTTACATGCCCAAAGTACATGAGACAAAAATCTAACCATTTCCCCATTTAAGGATCTTTCTGGCTATACTTCTTCCAAGACAGACTTGATTATGGTTCTGGTAGTTCATTCAATATTCTCACTCTAATTCCATTCTTCTTTATTTCATCTTATTTGTTTTTCAGTCTTTACATGCCTATATCTTATTGGTACTAAGCCAATATGATTAACAAATATTTAATACTCTAAGTAGGACAAGGTTATAGGACAACTGTCAAGCATCTACAAGACCTTAGAAAAATCTCTATAACATAGTTCAATGCTTTCATCTGTAAGATGAGAATCATAGCACAAACATTACTTACCAGAGAAGTTTAAGATCAAACAAAAGCCTCTCTAAGTATTATGGCATCTCATTTGCTGTACTAGACCTGTTAGTAAATATTATATTAACACACTCAGTAGAATTTTCATTCCTAGAATCTAATTTGGAATTCTCTCTGTAATTCTCATTTTCTCTTCACTGGTTTTTTTTTTTTTTTGGAGTCAGAAATAAAGCATTCACTCGGACCGAAACCCAAACCACTTTCTTTATCCAAACCCACATTTTCACCAAAATACTTACAGTGAAAGTGTGGCAGAAAAAGGAGGTCTTTTCTGCAACATGGTTGCTGAGAAGACTCAAACTTTGTACTCCAAATTCTAGATTGATGCTCACTGTGACAGTCTCATTCAGGTTATTCAGCATAATGCAGGCCTTCTCAGCAACCCCAGAGTAGAGCTGGGATGGGACCAGCACCACATAGTGTCTGTGGAGAAGAGGAGTCTGTATCAGCCATGGAAAGTATAAAAGACATTATTATAATGGTTATTTCCTTGACAATATTTGATATTGGCTCCTAATATACAGATGTTAATAAGCAGAGTGGAATTTCAGTAGGAAGTTCATGCAGCAGGTAGCTCTCAGAAACTCTGAAAACACCAAGAAATTAAACATCAATAGGGTCTTCTTTTATTGTGGAACTAGGCAACATCAAAATATTTAAAAGTCTGTTGATCACCAGGGGCAACCAATCCATGAATGATCATAAATTCTGGATACAAATAATTTTCAAGTTCTTAGTATCAACAACGTCATAGTCACCTAAGTTGGTGTCAATTTGAAGGGTGTTGGGGTGGTCTAGCCTGTCAATCCGGAGATAGCCAGTGAGACCTCTGTGTGGGCATGGCCTTCTGAGAATTGTGGGAAACCTGGTATTTCCTTTTTGGAGGCAGGCAACACTATCTCTCTCAACTTACTTCCTTGGAGACACTGGACTGACAAGGCTGTCTCCCTGTGAGATATCCATGAGGAGAAGCCACATGGACCTACCCTGATACAGCCAGATACCTGGACCTAGAAAAGCCATGTGGAGACTCCTGCTAGTGCTGAGATGCTTACAATACCACTGGATCCAAAGACTTTCTACCCACTGACTTGTGATTGTTCTGCATTTGGTATCATTGCATGTATTTCAAGAGTCTGAAGAGGATGCATAGACTGGTATCAGATATATGGGCTAATGTAGGATTTATGGCCTTGGATGGGACTGGGTTGGGACGTTTTATTAATGTATAGTTACCCTTTCTATAAGACTCTCTCTTATCTACATATGTGTGTTTATGAATTTGTTTCTCTAGTCTACATGGACTAACACAATAAAATAGGAATGAATCCACTAATTATCCATTAAAAGCATGAGATTCCTCAAATACTCTATGTGGTCTTGGGTTCCATATGAATGATGTCATGAATCCTCTTGGCTCAAGAAATGTCAGAGAGATAATATCTAAAACACAAGGAAGGTTCTAGCTGCTTGTCACACCTCTTTCAAAAATGCTAATGCTTTACTTTTTTTCACGTTAGGGTCAAGCCAAGGGAAAGTGGCCAATTGCTAGGCATTTTGCCATATAAATCCAGACTGAAAACTCCACACTCCATGTTTCCAGGTGATTGCAAACCATTTGTGCTCAACTACTAATGTGAAGGTTGGCAGCGCTCATCGACCTAGAGGCAACCTGGGAGAAAGCCCAGGTGATCTGCTTCTGTGGATGACAGATAGCCATGATGACCCTACAGAGCAATCCTACCCTGTAATGCACGGGGTTCCATGAAGTGACTTCACAGCAATGAGGTGCCCCAGACCCCTTGACGTCACTCTTTGACTTTAATTCCCTGTGGTGGAGTTGATCACAACACTAAACAACTCTATAGGACAAAGGGGAAACATTCCATCCAATTTTTGAGGTGGTAAAGCTTTAAGGAAACAAGATGCTGCATGTTTTTCTGCCTCCATGACTAGTGGGCTCAAGTTCCTCACCTTTCAGTTAAAGTCAATGGCTTTAACCAATGTGTCACCAGAATGCCTGCCCTTAGCTTACAAGCACCCCAAAATAGGGTGCATATTGAAGTGTACTTTTGCTTCTTCTACTTGCTTCTAAGCACTTCTCCCGAAAGCAGCTCTCTGTGTGTAGCCTTCGGTTCCTCCCCCGCCTTTGCAGCAGATCCCAAGAAGAGTTAGTTTGTGGATATTCTCCCAGAATCCTCCAAGACCTACTTCTGTTTTCAGGAACCTCGGGAGTGTCGTGCATTCTGTGCTAACGGCCAGAGAAAGCTGAGGCTTCCTGCGTCCATAAAGTTTTATAGTTTGGGGAACTCAAAGGGGCAGTTCTACTCTAGTGTAGAGGCTTACTGAGTCAGAAGTGACTGGATGGCAGTGGTTTCAATAGTTGGTTCCAATCGAAGAACAATGGGGAGCATGCTGCAGGGCAGACAGGGTGACATTGTGTGCTAGGGAAGGCCACTATAGAGTCCAAATTGACTCGACACCACAGGACACCAACGACAAAGACAACAGATGGCAGGGATCCTGGGCATTTGTTGACCTAGCCCTTGTGTCATCTCTCTCTTTCTTCCTCACTATGCGATATCGATGGCAGGGCCTGTGCTTTGCGTTCGGAGTGTTGAAGGAATTAGTGAATTAGCACACAAAGCCTGGCTTGTCTGTATGAAAGGCCGGCTCACGAACCACCTCTGCTTTGAGGTCCACACAGTCCCTCTGTTACTTTACAATGGCCAAAGACGGCAACCCTTTGGATGAGCCAATTGAGCAGACATCAATTTGGTGACTGTTTCACAGATATTATTGCCCACTATCTGAATTTTGTATAATTTTGAAAACTCTGGACAAAGCCTGGTGATTTGCTTCCTAAAAACCAGTCACAGAAAATCCTAGGGTTCTTCGCTGACAAACGTTGTGGATCACAACGGGAGAGTCCAGGTCAATATGAGAACAAGCATCTTGGTAGTTCAGCCTGGGTGTTAGTAACTGAGTGACCAAGTCCTTTACATAGCACACAGTCTCCTATGAAATCAGACAAGAAATAAAAGGGACCAAGAAGCAGATAGCATGATGAGAAAGCAAGAGGGCAATAGATACTTCTGGAAATGTTGCTTACGGTTCTGCAGCATCTACAGCATTTCTGAGCAGGAGCAGAACAAGTGGAACCAAGACTGCCCTCAGGAGCTGGTTATTCCTCATGATGTGGGGAAGAAGAGCTAAGAATGGGCATCTGTGTCTGCTCCTACTTGAACTCTGTTCTTGTTCCAGATACATTGGCTTTTATTTTACCCAATGGACAGTGAAAGTAAACGGACAGTCACTTAGTTTTTGTAACATATTAACCACTTCCAGTATTCAGAAATCAATTTCACATCGTTTCCATGGCCATTAGAGATACTGCACTGACTTTCTCAAAGTGTCCAAATGATTGAACAATAGGACTGTGAGACTCCTGTGGGCTAGTGTGACCATTAGGATTTTCAGTAGAATTTTAAATAGTTTTAAGTAGAAAAAAGCAAACTATAATCTTTGAGGAATTCAATAGTGTTCTTGACATCATGGTAACACAGAGACAATATCTTCCAAGTCGTGGTAGACAAAGGAACATCACATATATTCACCTGGCTTCATTTTATTTTATTTTGTTTCTTTCATACATTCATTTGAAATGGTTCTTTAATGACACAACGTTATGACATTTATCATGGAATTTTAAACAAAATAATTTTAAAGGCAGTTTTCCCACTGCTTGGTTCTCAACCTTCGTAATGCTGTGATTATGTTGTGGTGAGCCCCCAACTGTAAAATTATCCTTGTTGCTGCTTCATAACTGTAACTTTGCTACTGTTCCGAATCAAGTGACCCCTGTGAAAGCATTGTTAAACCCTAAATGGGTCGTGATCCACAGGTTGAGAACCACTGGTTCTCAAAGTCTTAATTTTTGTTGCTTATACCTATCCTTTTCTTGTCCTTTAAAAGGAAAATGATATATCAACCCATGTGACATATCTTTGTTGTTTCTTTGTTCTGTGAACCATAGAATAAAAATGTAATCCTTTATTTTTATAAGGAAATTCTTAATGATGAGCATTTAAAAAAATCACCTTATTGGGGCTGATAACTCATTCATTGATTGTATCAAGTTATGATGAATATTTTAATTTCCCTTAGCATTATAAAATATTTTTTCATTAGCAATTCATCATCCTATTTGCTTACGAAGACAGATTGGAATGGTAGAACCCATCCTATGCAACTCAGAACTGTGAAGGAGCCATACTACAGCATGAGTATCCACACTATTACAATGGTTCCCACGAAGTTGAAGGGTGTGTGTTTTAAACAGAAAAATGAATTTAGATTATAAAATAAGATATGACTAGAAATGAGCACTTCTGTGGACCAGAATATTTTATTGGGGTTACCTGTGAAATGAGGTGAGGTACCACAAGTTTTGACATACATTTAAAAAAATGATCAAAACAAGTGGCTGTGAAGTGTAGATAATGTACATGACAATTGGGTTGAACTGCAAAAGTACAGATTCCCAAGATATTAGATTTTTAATGTTGAAAATAAACTCTGTGCAGATTGGGGACCCAAAGTCCATCTGTAGGCAACTGGACATCCCCTTACAGAAGGATCTCAGGGAGGAGACGATCCAGTCAGGGTACAGTGTAACAATTATGAAGCATACAACTTTTCTCTAACTCTTAAATGCTTCTTCCCTGCCACTATCATGATCCCATTTCTACCTTACAAATCCAGCTAGGCCAGAGGATGTACACTGCTCCAGATAAGAACTGGGAAACACAGGGAATCCAGGACAGATGATCCCTTTAGGACCAGTAGTGAGAGTGGCAAAACTGGAAGGATGAAGGGAGGATGGAGTAGAAAGATTACAAGGATCTCATATAACCTCCTATCTGGGGGATGGATGGACAACAGAAAAGTGGAGGAAAGGAGACATCGGACAGTGTAAGACATGACAAAACAACAATAATTTATAGATTATCAAGGACTCATGAGGAAGGGGGGAGCAGGGAGGGAGGGGAAAATGAACTGATACCAAGGACTCAAGTAGAAAGCAAAATATTTTGAGAAAGATGTGGGCAATAAATGTACAAATGTGCTTGACATACAATGGATGTACGTATGGATTGTGACAATAGTTGTATAAGCCCCAAATGAGATGATTTAAAAAAACAAAAAGAAAAGAAGCTCTATGTGATAAACTGCTGCAGGAAAAGAGACAAAACATAATAATACATGTCACTGCACTAGTCCCCTGTCCATCTGTCATATGGCTTTCACATTGTGATGCTAGAAATAACCACCAGTATTTCAAATGCCAACAGGGGCACCTATGATAGTTGACAAATGCTTACTGATAGAATATTTTGGTAAAATATGCACAACATTTACACATACAATTCAGTGACATGGTTCAATGTCTTCAAGTTATGAAATCAATCTCATTATTCTCTTCTAAATTGTTCCACCCCATTAAACTTAATTCACCAGCACCTGAACGCTCATCTAACCTTCCAAGATACAGTTGTACACTTGATCTCATAAGGATCTATATGTTTTAACAATTCTTTGAAAAGTACTAATTGAAGCTAACCTACCTACCAGGTGCTTCATGACAGACTTCGAGGGATCATTTTGACTTGAGATTTAAGTTTCAAGATTATCTCAAGGCCACCATTTCAATTCATTCAGATATAATAGTTCTAGAACATCAGGATTATATTAAGAATTTACAGGCTGAGCCCCAGTGGCGTAGTGGTTGTGCACGGGACTGTGGCCCACTGGGATGGATGTTCAATTCCAGCAGTGGAGCTGGGCCTCCTACTCCCACCGCCAGAGAGCAGTGATGCCCCCCCCCAAAAAAAATTTACTTCATTATTATAGACTAGATGACCATTTGCAAGCCTTTTATAGTCTATTGTTAAATAACTTTATTGTTAAATTTTGTGTTAAATATTGTTAAATAACTAAATTGTTAAATCTTCATTGTTAAATATTTTGTGAATGATTCCAGAGAAAATTACATTTCCATTAAATAATTAATCACATTTTGTTTTACTAACATTGATTGCAGTTTCCCACATTGCAACAGCACTCTTCCCAGTTTTCCCGTGTTTGCTGTTTTCATCTGTCCTTTCCAATTCCTTCACACCTTCTGAACTTTGTCCCTGGGTAAATGGTGCCCTAGGGTCAGCTTTGCTTGATTGTTCTGAGGAACAGGCCCATGCCTCCCTGGGATCATTGCTCCCTTCTCAGCTCTGTGCACTCTTCAGCTGAGAGCTGTTCCCTGGGGTGTGTTCCAGGCTTGAGGAATGAGTCAGGGCCGTCGTCTCAGGGGTTCCACCGGTCCAGATCAAAGCCTAATATGTGTTAGGATTTTGAGTTTAGTTCCACATTTCTCTCTCACTCTGTCAAGGATCACCCTTTGTGATTTTTTTGAGAGGAATTGATGTGCAAGCACTTATTGGTTATATGCATCTGTTAGTCCACGTAGATTACAGAAACAAAATCATAAACATGCTTATGTACATAAGGGAGAGGTTTATATACAAGAGGAATGGCACATTGAGAAAGCATCTCAACCCAGTCCAGTTCTATCCATAAGTCTGATATTAGCCCATATGTCTGATATCAATCTATAAGTTCTCTTCAGACTTATGAAGCACATGCAAGGACACCAGGACAATCATAGTCCAGCGGATGCAAGTCATGTATGCAGTGGCAGTAGAAGCATCTCAGTGCTCACAGGGATTTCCCTGTGACTCCTCCAGTTTCCAGGGCTCAGGGTCCATCAGCATGCAGCCATGTGTCTTACGAGCTGCAATGTCTCACAGGTAGTGAGCCTTGTTTCTTGTCAGTAGAGCATCGCCAAGGGGCTGAGTAGTGAATCTCTCACCTCCAAGGGGGAAATATCGCCAGATTTCCCAAAATTCTTGAGAGAAAACCATGCCCACACAGAGGTCTCATGGGTTATCCCCAGAATGACAGAATAGACTCCACCCCTATGCTCATAATCCTCAAGCTGACACCAGATTACATGACTACCACAATATGTTTGAAATCTATATTTTGGCCAACTGCTCAAACATTAAGTTCAAACTCCATATTTGGCAAAGGCTAGACCTACTCTCATAGTTTAAACTTCTGGAAGAGAAGAAAGAAAATCTGAAGTGCCATCAACATTTTATCACACACACAAAAAGATTTTCATTTACTTATTTATTTATTTGGCATCACTGCCTCTGGTGGTTGTGGGCGCGACCCAGTGCTGCTCCTGAGAGCCACCGCTGCATTTGAACCACCACGCCCGCGGACCGCAGTCCTGCACTCAACCACTTATGCCACTGGGGCTCAGCCCTAGACAAAAAGATTTTTAAAATGTGTTAGCTTCGAGTAGGAACCAGGCTCTTCCAGCACTGTCAGTGAGGCTGTCAAGTTCTTGCAGACTTCATCCATTTTCCTGTGTTCCCTACAAGCATTTTAATAACCATGCAAAACCTCACATATTTAACTCAACACCTAGACTAGATCATTGTTGGGAAGATCACAAAAACTTTACATTATAAATTAAAAGCAAAAAACCCAAGCACGTTACTGCCATTGAGTCAATTCTGACTCACAGTGTCCCTGTAGAATGGAGTAGAACTGCCCTTGTGGAGTTCCAAGACTGTACATTCTTGACTGGAGAGGAAGCCTCCTCTCTCTCCTGATGAACAAGGAGAGAGTCCAATTGCTGACCACTTTGCCCCGGGGTTCTTCGCCTGATAAATAGCGATGCTAAAAAGAAACCCTACATTACAACTTTTAGAACACATCCACTGGAATATAAATATTGCAATGACTTGGTGCCCACCATCATTAATTTAATAGGTATTTAATTTAACATGTTAAATTTATGTTAAATAATATATGTTACATTTGGTTTAACACACACGAACCCGTCTACCACCTGAGTTGAAAAGTTTGCATCGTTTTTGTTTGTTCTTAATCTTGTGTTTTTTCTTTTATCTCGCAGGTAATTTTATCCTAGTGTTTCATGTTTTAATGTATTTTATTGATAATTCCATTATACATTTATTTCCCGCTGAAGCTATTTACATTTACTTAAAGAGTTCTTTTACCCTTGTAGCATAATGGTTACATGTTAGGCTGTGATCTGCTCGATCTGGAGTTCAAAGCTACCAGCAGCTCCATGAGGTACAGCCCCAGAAACCAACCGAGGCTTACTGTGAATCCACATTGACTTGATGGCAGTGAGTGCGTGCCTGTGAAATTCTAAGATTTAATATCATTTTTAGGGATTCAATTAGCACTCTAATACTTATGACTAGAGTACTTAACTAATGCATATGCACTTACTGCAGTATTAAATGTCAAATAGGAGATGCATTTTGAAAAGCATTTCTTAAAGAAATGAATTAGGCATGCTCCCTCCTTCCTTGATTGAATCCACTTATTTATCTTTGGAAGAATATTTCATACTGTTATGATGGTAAGAGACATTTCTTTTCCAGTCTATGATATTGTTATTCTAGTTTCTATTTTATAGATATAAACACTAAGGAATCTTATTCATAGAAACAGTATTTTCTGAGTAAATTGTGCAAGATTTTAAGAATTTAAGAAATGATGTTGAACTTCTAGGTTGAGGTGAGAGCTGACTCTAACTGCCAGATTTTGGTTTGTTCCACTTTTAATAGGAGAAACCCATTGCATTTACATGAATTGTAAATATGCTAATAAAATTCCAGTCATCATACATAGGCCAGTTTAAAAGGAACTCAGTAAATATTTTTCAAATGAAAGAATAAATATAATAGTTTGGAGCTATTTGCAGGTGAAAATAATGCTCATCTAAGGAAGGAAAAAACTTGGAAAGGATATAATCAGAAATGCAGTATGGAAATATCATAACGAGTACCAAAGCATGGCATCATAGTAGCTAAGAAAATAGACTCAATTGTCAACAACATTTGGGATGTAATTCTAGATCTTATACTGACTATGCCACCTGTAGTAAAGTACATAACCTCTCTGCACTTTAGCTTTCTCATCTGTAAAACTGAGTTAAGTTTTATCAGAGGATTCAATTTTCATATTTTTCTCTTTTTCCATGTCTATCTACATAAGATAGGCAGGATAAACAATTCTGAGAAGAAAACAATGTGATTAACAGTTCTGGGGAGAGAGGGGAGAGAGGGAAGTCTGGGAAAGGAAAGGGTGAGCCCACAAACCCTGGGACAAGGGAACAGCAAGTGATCTAACATCAATGACAGGGAAGGCATAGAATGTCTCGTGGTGTTTGATCAAGTGCAAAGTAGCCCAGAAGAATTACTGAGAGCTGAATGAAGGTCAAACATGATAGTGGTAGATGAGGAAAATAAAAGGGAATAGAGGGAATAACTAGGAGTAAAAAGACATTTATAGAGCTCTAAATATAGGCACATACACATGTAAATATATTTATATATAATGATAGGGATATAGGTCTATGTACATATAAGTTAAATATTAAGGTAGCAAATAGACATTGGGCCTCTACTCAAGTATTCCCTCAACACAAGGACACTTTATTCTAATAATCTGGCGTTCTGTGATGCTCACCTTTCTGATATGATTACTGAAGACAAAATGGGTGCTAAGCAAATGTGGTGAGGAAAGTTGATGGTACTTGGTTATTAAGAGTTATAGCACCTCGAATATTAATGGTGTGATGATAGACAAGTGGCCATCTAGCTGGGAAACAACAAAGTCCACATGAAAGAAACACATCAGCCTATGTGATGATAATGTTGACAGGATTGAGTATCAGATATCAGAAGACCTAAAGCAAACCATCATTTCAATGTGAATGAGGGGGGCCAAAGTGGAGACCCAAAGCCCTCTGTAGAAAACTGAACATCCCCTCATAGAAAGGTCACAAGGAAGGGACCAGCCAGTCAGGGTGAAGTATAGCACTGATGAAACAGACAACATTCTTCTTGTTCTTTAATGCTTCCTTCCTGCCACTACTATGACCCAAGTTCTACCTTATAAATCTGGCTAAACCAGAGCATGACTACTGGTGTAGATAAGAACTTTCAGCACAGGGAACTCAGGAAAGATACACACACACACACACACACACACACACACACACACACCTCCCCCAGCAACAGTAATGGGAGAAGGGATACCATAAGGGTAGGGGGAGAGAAGTGTGAACTGATCACAATAATTGATGAAGTCAACAAAATTGAAGAACAACATAAACGTGAGTGAAGGGAGACAGGGGATGGTGTAAAGAATGAAAATAATCCTTTATAATTTATCAAAGGTTCATGAGAGTGGAAGGGTGGGTGAGGGAGGAAAAAAAGAGGAGCTGATACCAAAGGGTCAAATAGAAAGTGTTTTTGAAAAGGATGATGACAATATACGTGCAAATTTGCTTGATGTTAGATACAATGGATGTATGGATTGCTATCACAGCTGTAAGAGCCACCAATAATAATGAATTATGAATAAACAAAACAAAACAAAAAAACCTGAGTTAAGTTAGTAGCAATTCCCAGAGGATTAGATTACTTTAACTAACATTTGTGATACATTTAGGACTTGCCATATAATAAGTGCTGTATAACCAGCCCACTGCCGTGGAGTGAATTCTGACACTTAGTGACCCTGCAGGACAGAGTACAATTGTCTCAGAGGGTTTTCAAGGCTGTAGGTCTTTACCAAAGCAGCTTGTGTCACTTCCTTTCCATGATGCAGCTGCTGAATTCAGACAACTATAGTGATGTGAAATTGCTTACTATCACTGCTGTCCACGGCCTCTGTCATTCTCACTAAATAACTAGTACAGAGCACACAAAAAGGGTGTAGAATGCTTTAAGGAGGCAGGTGGTCAGTTTTGCCATTCCTCTGGGCAGAAAGTGAACTGGAGGTGAGAGAATCCCATCACCGTCAACAAAGAAGAGTGAGGAGTGAGGTACTTCCGAGTAAAGCCCAGTGACTTGGGCAGGAGGATGGCTTACAAAGCAGGGTCCCCTTTGGGAGTTTATCGGCCCTAAGAGCTTTGTGACACTTTTCCCTAGTAAGGCAGGAAAAGAGGTGCATGGTGGGCTGTGAGGCCCAGCATGAGAGTGAAGTGTTTGATGGTATGGTTCAGAAGAGATACAGCTGTGGATAGAGAGCTGTATCATTCACATTTTTTTTTATCTCTAATAAGTCTCCATACGAGTGAGCATTATCTGTGAGTTCTGTGTGGTCATTGCAACACACTGCTGACCCTGGGAGTGGAGGAGTGGGTGGTGGAGGGACGATCAGTGTCAAAATAAAGAATGGTGGGGACATGTGTGAGCTCTCCCTCTCATAGAGTTCAGCCTGGAGCTGGGGTGAGGTTGTCTTCCCCGCCACACCATTTCCTCAATGACCTTCAGGGTAGCATCTCACTTAGTCCACTGTGTCACAAAGTCTCCTTTAAGTGGTATTTAAATGTTAGTTATTACTAGGAAGGCTATTTTACCAGTTACTGTTCGTGATATATTTTAGAAATTCCTGTGTGACGGGCGACAGGTGACCTTTGCTAAATAAACTGATCGTGTAAGGATTGAATAAATCGACAGTTGAGAGCACTAAGCATAATGAAGTCAGTCAAGAATTTAGCCACATCCAGAACAAAATCATACCCAATGTGTATGGGGGAAGGGGCATGAAGTGGAGATCCGATGCCCATCTGTAGACATTTGGACAGTACCTCACAGAAGGGTCATAAGGAAGTGATGAGCCAATCAGGGTTAAGTATAACACCAATGAAACCCACAACTCTCCTCTAGTTCTTTAATTCTTCTTTCCCCCTGCCCATTGCCATGACCTCAATTCTACCTTACAAATTGGATTAGACCAGAACATGCACACTTGAGCTCACAACACAGGGAATCCAAGATAGATAAACTCCTCAGGGCCAACAATGAGAATAGAGATACCAGGAGGATAAGGGGAAGGTGGGGGAAGAACGGGGAAATCTATCAAAAGGATCAACATATAACCCCCCTCCTGGGGCAACATACAACAGAAAAGTGTGTGAAGGGTGGCAGAGAATGGTGTAAGATATGAAAATAATAATCCAACAACTTATCAAGGATTCATGAGGGAGGTTGGGTGAGGGGAGAAAGGGAGGGAGTAAATGAGGAGCTGATATGAAGGGCTCAAGTAGAAAGAAAATGCTTTGAAAATGATGATGGCAGCCTATGTGCAAATGTACTTGACACGATGGATGAGTGTATGGATTTTAAAGCGATTAAGAGCCCCCAGGAGAAGTATATAGTTAAAAAAGAAAAAATAGTTTAAGCACAAATAGTAAGATCCATTTAGTTCATTAAAGCAAAAAAAATTTCAAAACAGCATTAGTAAATTTTGAAATGAGTAGGATGTGTTATAGCAAGACACATTCTCTTCTTTGAAAATTTTACTATTGTGTCTGGATGGTCCTCATTAATAAAAAATGATAAGCATAAAGACTTTGGTCACAAACTTGAAGTTGAAACATCTTACTATTATGTGAAGAACACTGTAAAAAACTAAGTTGCAAATATGATTATAGCATTAAGTATTTACCATAAGCAAGGAACGGGGGATCAAAATGAAAGAGGAACACAGTGGATTTTATAATGCCTAATAACATTGAGGCCATGTTGGTTTTATAACCAATTTTTTAAATTCTGAAAAGAAAAGCTTTTTCTGCAGTCTATGAAAGACATCATTACCTTTGGACATATTTCTAAATAAACTTTATTTCCACATTGGCATTTGTTTACAGGGCATTGAGCAACTTGAGTGCTCTGAGAATGAAAGTGTCCTTCTCTTCTTAGTGTACATTGGGGGAAGTGTCCCTAGAATCATTGCCATGTGTAAAATGAAAATTGAACTCCAATGAACTAAGCATAAGGTATACCACCCTTTGTAAAGAGGAATAGAATCAGGAATCTTAGTTGTGATGAGTTGACTACTTTGAAGGTGGGCATTTCCCATGACTCCCCACAGTCTCCTTTGACTCTCAACCACATCCCCTACCTGACTTCTGGGCATTCTGCTACCGCTCCATTCTGCTATCTACTGAACTACTTGTTTTCCTCCAGCATTTGGGAACCTTTCTGCCTCAAAGTCCTTGAGCCAGTTGCTTCCAAAGCAACTGTATTTATTTATTTAGTAATATATTTATTTAGTAAGCCAGTGATTTTATCTGGTTCAGTGTTATGAGCCATTGTGAACGATATCCAATGATAAAAAAATCCTTAATTATTTGTTGAGTACGTAAATGAATCATGTGCTCATAAAATGTGACACTGGCCATTTCACTCTTAAAATGTCAATAATGGACAAAATGAATAAATTAGCTTATGTGCAGGTATTTAATATTCCACAATAATATCTCAAGGAAAACGTGCGATGATTTATCTAAAATAATGTTGCGTTAGAAGGCCTGTGGGCCCAGCAGCTATGTGCTCAGCTGCGAAGAGACTGGCAATTTGCAATTACAAGTCACTCCGTGGGAGAAAATACTGTGGGCTGAAAAAATGACAGCTTAGAGAAACCATCTGGGACCATTTTACTGTCTTCTGGGGTTGCTGTTAGTCAGAATTCACTTGGCAGCAATAGATTTGGGTGTTTTCTTTGCGGAGGGAGGGAGATATTGAGTGAGTTTTCTGCCAGTAGCAACTTGCCAGATCAAATTGCTTGGCTTTATCAGCAGGACATAAGATTTTCTTCCCCTTTTATTAATGTCTCCAGTGAAGATAGACATCCTGTACATCTACACATATTTTTGAGTCACAAAAGTATTAGTTAAACATAAAAAGACAGAAATCAGCGCTGTTGCATACTTTCCCACTTTAATATCTTTTCTCGTGGGAGAATATTTCTACATTGGGAAATTGTTTTGTTTGTTTGAAATAAACTTGTGTGTCATAAAGACTCCAAGCCCATTCCATTTTTACTTTTCCTCCACAGTTCTTTAGATCTAAGAGGTAAGGAAGCTGGAGGTTTTGTTTATCCATAGAACAATTTTTATTATTTTTAGTGTTTTAAACCCTCCATTTTTTTGTTTCCCTCCCTCACTAGACTGCTCCCTGTTCCCAACCCAGTCCCTTGTCTCTTTATGGTCATCACATTTTGTCTATTAGTGTATAAACCACCTTTTATCTTCTTTGTTTTTCCTTGTAGCCTTGGTGATATTAAATACTTATCCTTGCGATTGACTGAGTTTGCTAAGAATAATTTTCTCTAGCTTTGCCCATGACTTGCGGTGTTTAAAAGGGCTGTCATTTTTTTCTTGATGCATAAAATTCCATAGTATGGATGTACCAGAGCTTGTTTATTTCTCTATCTTGAGGGTTTTGATTGTTTATGTGATTTTGCTATTGTGAAAATTGCTGAAGTGTATATATGTCTGGATTATATTCTTAATTTCTTTAGAGTATATGCCAGGTAAGAAATTGCTGAATCATAAGGGACTTTGATTTTTATTTTTATAAAGGAATGCCATATTGATTTCCATAATGGTTGTAAAATCCTGTAGTCCCATCAGCAATTGTAAAATAATTTTGAACGTGTCTTAACCTCTCCAGCATTTGTGATTTTCTGTTTTATTGACATTTACCAAAAGTGTCAGTGTAACATGATATATCTTATTGGTGTTTTTATTTGTATTTCTCTTATTGCTAGTGATGGTAACTTTTTTCATAGGATCGCTAGCCACCTGTATGTCGTCTTTGAGAAATTATCATTCATGCATATGCCTGTTTTGATTGGATTATTTGTGTTTTTCTAATAAAGCAGTTGCCATTTTCTTTTGATTTTGGAAATTAGCTTTTCATATGATGCATTATTGTTGAGTTTGTTTTTTTCCCCCAATTTGTGTTTTTTCTATTGACTTTTTTAAGGAAGTCTTGTTTGCACAGATGTTGCATTTTCAGTAGGTCCTATTTTTATTTTGTTTTCTATAATGTGAATATTTCCCATTATGTTCAGTAGTGGATTTACGCTTTGTATAAGAATCTTTAAGTTTGTCCTAATTTTTTTATTGATGGTATTAGTAATTTGTGATTAAATATATCTATATGATCTATCTTGAGTTTGTTTTTGAACATGGAGTTAGGTATGGGTATTTTATTCTTTTGCTTATGGAGATCCAGTTTTTCCAGCACCATTTGTTGAAAATCTGTCTCCTGCCCATTTAATGTGCTTTATTTCTTTACCAAAACTTAGACGTCTAGAGGTATTTGGTTTATTTCTGGGTTTTCAGTTCTAGTCCATACGTCTTCATATCTATTGTTGTATGGTATCAGACTTAATTCTCGTGGCTATACAGTATAGATTTTAAGGTCTGGGAGTGAAAGTAGGTCTGGAGCCTATGGTGTTTTTTGATAGTTTTTTTATTTATTCTGCTTCTTTCCTTTCCATATAAAGCTAGTAATTAGTTTTTCCATATCCTTGAAAAATCATGGGATTTAGATTAGAATTGCATTGAATTGGTATCTTTGGTAATATTGACATCTATACATTATTTAATTTGCCAATTCAGGAACTGGTAATTTGTTCCATTTGAGTAAACTCTTTTCTTGTATATTGTACTTTTTAAATATAAAACATTTTCGTAGTTTTCTTTGTATAAATCTTTTGTTTCTTTCATAAGATTTATTCCTAAATATTTTATCTTTTGTGTTGTTATTATAAATGATATTGTACTTTTAATATCTTTACCGGTATCATAACCCTTAATACACAAGAACCCAACTGATAAGCTGCCACAAGTTTCAATTAGTTCTAGCAATTGTTTAATTGAAACTTTGGAGTCCTCTCTATAAAGAATCGTATACATCTCATTGGAGGCCTGCTGGTGTACTGCTTAGGCCTTGGACTGCGATGGGAGTAGTTGGTAGGTTGAAACCACTAGCAACATCTGAGGAGAAAGACTGAGCTTTCTTCTCTTGTACATATTTACTGTCTCAGAAATCCAGAGCTGGGGGGGAGGGGGAGCAGTTGCCATTCGTAAGTATTGACTCAATGGCGATGAGTTTGGTTTGGTTTACAGTTGGATTATGTTGTCTTCAACAAAGAGACCTATTTTTTCTTTGTGAATATGAATATTTTAAATATCTTTTTGAAGTCTTATGGCTCTCGCTAAAACTTCCTGAACTATATTAAATAAAACTGGTAATAAAGGACAACTTTGCCTACTTCAGGCCTAAAGAGGAAATGATTTCAATTTCTCTCCCTTACAGTCTATGGGTTTTGTATACGTGGCTTTTATTACGTTGACAAATTTCCCTTCTTTCCTATTTTGTTGAATGCTTTTATCAAGAGTGAATGTTAAATTCTATACACCGCCTTTTCTGAATTAGCTGCTGAAATCTCAGGGTTTTCCTTTAATTTGTTTATGTGTAAATTACATTGGTTTTTTTCTAAAATTAAATTATCCTGGAGCAGTGTGAAGAAGAGGCGAGAACGACCAAAGCCTGCGCGCCGCCTCATCCCCGCGTCCAGCGCCTGCGCCCCGCCGCCCCGCCACCATGCCCAAGAGAAAGGCTGCAGGGGAGAAGAAGGGAGATAAAGCCAAGGTGAAGGATGGACTTCAGAGGAGATCAGCAAGGCTGTCTGCTAAACCCGCTCCTCCAAAGCCAGAGCCGAAGCCGAAGAAGGCCCCTGCCAAGAAAGGAGAGAAGCTGCCTACAGGGAAAAAGGGGAAAGAGGATGCCGGCCAGGACGGGAACAGCACTGCGGAAAACCGAGATGCCCAAACAGACCAGGCGCAGAAAGCGGAAGGTCCTGGGGTTGCCAAGTGAAGCATGTGCTTTTTTGATAACGGTGTACTTCTGGTGCCTGTACAGTTTGAAATACTATTTTTTATCAAGTTTTATAAAAAATGCAAAATTTTGTTTTACTTTTCTTTTTTTAAGCTGTGGTTAGCACACAGAACACTTCATTGTTGTCTTTGGGGGCGGGGGCGGGGGGGGGGCGGCAAATGTCACTCTAGGCCGTCTCCAAAGCCGGATGGCGCGAAAGACAACCCCTTGCCCTGCTAGTTCTGAGAGACAACCTCTGGCTTCCCAGCAGAAGGGACTCTCTGACATTGACACACGTTAGCCACCTTGGCACAAACACCCTGTGAGAGGGGAAAAGTGCAGTTTTGTTTTTACATCCTCCATACCTTCTTCTCCCTCTCTGCCATCAGCATAGACTTGACTCCCATAAACCCAGAGACCTGTTGGGACCTGACCTCAAAACATTGGCTGTCAGTGTATCGGGCGATTTGGACTTTGCAGTGACGCCATCCCGAGGGCATCCCTCACAAGAGCAGGGCTGCCTCTGTTCAGAGTGTGGATCTTATATGTGTAGTTCTGCCATGCCCATTTCATTTCCTGAAAGTCAGGGTCGGCTTGTGAAAAGTTGTTAAAACAACATGCTAAATGTAAATGCCAATCCTTACTCTAAACTTTCCCCGTTCCGAGCATCGGCTGAAAGGTTTCAGTGGGTTTTATTGTGGCTTGCTGATTTTGGTAGTCCATTGAAGAAGGGAGTTTGAAAGTTGTTGTATGCTGTTAAGGATCCTCTGCCCACGTCCTGCCTGAATACCATGATTGTTTATGAAAAGTATCTTTAATAAAGCTGGATACAATTTGACTTCGGAAAAAAAATTATCCTGGCATAATTGCTATGAATTCCACTTGATCATGATGTATTGTTTTTGGTGATCAATTGAATTATATTGACTAGTATTTGTTTTGTTTTTTTTCAGGGGATGTTTATCTTTTTAATTTTTAAAAATCAATCTATTGAAAGCTCATACAACTCTTACCACAATCAATCCACACATCTATTGTATGCAAAGCACTTTTGTACATTTGTTGCCATCATCATGCTCAAAATATTTTCTTTCTTCTTAAGCCCTTGGTATTAGCTCCTATTTCCCCTCCCTCCTCGCGCCCTCCTCCCTCATGAACCCTTGATAATTTGTAAATTATTATTTTGTCATATCATACACTATCCAATGTCTCTCTTCACCCACTTCCCTGTGGACTGTACCCCAGAAAGGAGGTTAAATGTAAATCCTTGTAATTGGTTCCCCCTTTCTACTCCACCTTCCCTCCACCCTCCCAGTATTGCCACTCTCAGCACTGGTCCTGAAGGATTCATCTGTCCTGGATTCCCCATGTTTCTGATTCCTATCTGTACCAGTGTATATGTCTCCTGGTCTAGCCGGATTTGTAAGGGATCATGATAGTGGTGGTGGAATTGGGGGGGGGGGGGGAGGAAGCATTTAAGAACTAGAGGAAAGTTGCATATTTCATTGTTGCTACACTGTACCCTGACTGGTTCATCTCCTCCCTGTGACCCTTCTGTAAGGGGATGTTGCTTCACCTACTGGTGGGCTTTGGGTCCCCAATGTGTACCCCCCCCTCATTTGTAATGACATATTAATTTTTAGTTCTTTGATGCCTGATGCCTGATACTTTGTGGTCACACAGGCAGGTGTGCTTCTTCCATGTGAACTTTGTTGCATCTAAGCTGGATGGCCGCTTGTTTACTTTCAAGATGTTAAGACCTCAGATGGCTATCTTTTGATAGCCAGGCATCATCAGCGTGGCGGTCATCTGCTTATGTTAATTTTATGATTTAAATGTAGGGGTGGAGTCTAGCCTGTTAATCTGGAGATAGCCACTGAGTAGCCAATGAGACCTCTATGTGGGCATGGTTTTCTCCTGAGACTTCTGGGAAATCTCGCAATATTTCCCTCGTGAAGATGAGAAGCTATCTTCCCCAGTTGTTGGGAGTTAGTTAGAGAGACGATGAATCATGGACAAGACAAGCTGGCAGTGTTCAAGAAGCTGGAGGAGCTGGCGGAGACACCACACAATTTTGCCCTGATGGAGCCAGACCTCTGAAGCTGGGGCGGCTAGATGGAGACCTCTGCTAATGATGAGTTGCTTCTGCTGTTGATGGACCCTGAGTCCTGGAGGCAAAGAGCCATGGGGAGACCCCTGCCAGCGCCGGGATTCTGCACCCACTGACCTGTGACTTCATAAGTCAGAAGGAGACTTTATAAACTGATTTTGGGTATATGGGTTAATATGGGACTTATGACTTTGAACTGGCCTGGGCTGGGATGCTGTCTCCATGTCCCATTCCTTTTGTATATAAATCCTTCCCTTGTATCCATATGTGTGTCTATCAAATTTGTTCCTCTAGTCTACCTGGACTAAAACAATCAGCTTTCTTTACCACTTTTGCTTATATACACATTTGTGTTCAGTGATTGTGTCAAGAAGGTATCATGGAATTATTGACTAGTATTTTTTTTTGAAGATCTTGGCATCTCGATTCATTAGTGATATTGCTCTTAATTTTCAATTCTGGTGATGTCTGCCTCATTTAGGTATCAAAGTTATAATTGCTTCCTAAAATGAATTTAGGAGTATATTGTCCATTTGTATATTGTGGAATAGTTTATATGTGTATATGTGTATACACATATACATATATACACACATATAATTTGTATGAAATCTTCTCCATATGTGTGATAGAATTCCCTTCTGAGAACATCTGGAACTGATTTTTTTTTTTTGATGTTGGGAGTTTTTACAACTAGATCTATTTCTTTCCAAGTTGTAGACTTCCTGAGGTTTTCTACATCATTTTGTCATAATTCATGTAAATAATGGAGTTCTAGAAATGTATTCATTTCTTCTAGATTTTTTAGTTCATTGGAATACAACTTTTTCATAAAACTATGTGATTATATTTTTTAAATCTCATTTGGTTTCATTGTGTAGCCTCCATTTTATTTCCTATTTGTAGATTTCCCCGATTCTTTTCTTTTGATTTATCACTTTTGCCAATATTTCCAAAGAATTGACTTCTTGTCTTTTTGATCTTTCTATAAATTTAATTAAAAAAATAATCATTTATTTTTGCCCTAATCTTTATTATTTCTTTTCTTCCAATACCTGCTGGCTTGTTACTATATTTTCTCCAATTATTGTAGCTGATGTGTTTAGGTGCTTGTTTCAATTCTTTCTGTCTTACTGATGTCTTAATTATTGCTATAAACTGCCCTGTCCCTGTGTTAGTCTGGGTAAACTAGACAAACAAATTCATAAACACGCATATGGATGTAAGAGTAATGGAACATTGAGAAAGCATTCCAACCCAGTCCAGTACAAGATCATAAGTCGGATATTAGCCCATATGTCCAATACAAGTCTATAAAGTCTCCTTCCAACTCACAAAGCATGTGGTGCAATTACACCCGGACAATCATAGGTCAGTGGGTACAGAGTCTTATATATCCAGCAGCAGTAGAAGCATCCTGGTACTGGCAGGGGTCTCCCTGTGGCCTTCCAAGCATCTCAGCACTGACAGGAGTCTTCATGTGGCTTCTCTGGCCCCAGAGATTTGGTTCCATCAGGGAAAGCCATGTGCCTTCTTCCCCAGCTCCTCCAGTCTCCAGGGCTCAGGGTCTATACATGCTGCCATGTTGTCTTCTCAGTAGATATCTCCAAGAGTGTGAATCAAATCTTTCTCCTCCAACTGGGAAATGTGAGACTTCCCAGAATTCTCAGGAGAAAGCCATGCCCACACAGAGGCTTCATCGGTTATCTCCAGATTGACAGGCTAGACTCCACCCCTACATTTTGAGTGCTGAAATTGACACAGAACAATGACTACCATAGACCACCCCTTGTCAATTTCACATTTTCACATACCTCTGTAACCATGTGGAACTTTCAAATAAACAATATAATTATATCTATACCTAAGGGATAAAACTAAAATGCATACAATTCAACACATACCACCCTCATTTAAACATAATGTGATAAGTAACAAAATAGAAAATATCTTGTGCCTTACAATTGCAGTTAAGTAACACCCACACCTTAATCCTTTAATCCTATGCATATATATTCCCCCACCTATAAGAGTTTGTAAACCAATCACTTCCCACCTTTACTGCCCCATTTTAGGTGTCCAATTTCTATATTGCCTACTTACATCAACCCAGTGCTCTGAGCAAACAATCATATCTTTCAATGTGAAGAATCTTCATTCCACTTGGAACCTTGTGAAGTACATATCCATAAGCAAAGTGAAATCAGGACAGGCCGTCCATAAAGTCATCAGCAATATACACCAGCTCACAGACTCAAATAACTTCTCTTCCTCTGGTCGGGTTCTGGTCAACTCAATGTGGACTGTCTCACTTAGCCTCACCAGGGTATCCATTGGTTGCCGTCCCTTTAGACTGTGGTCCCATCACAAATTCTTTACAATCCTAGCCCTCTTATGCTAGGTCGTGAACTTCAGACCAGTCAACCTGCTCTCGTCTTTTCTATTTCCTGTGAACCAAGTCCATAGGTGTCAGTGGCCAAACTCAACCCGTCTATTTATTGCTGCATTTCTCCCACTTCCACTCAAAGAGTAGGTAGAGGTGATCACCTAGCAAGCATTTCAGCCTGTCACAGACTCCCTTTAGCATTAAGTCCCAAAGAGGAGTTATCTCCATGGTTCCATATTTTTCCAGCTTCTGGAAATGACCTCTAGTTCAAGATTTCCAAAGAAAGAGTTCCTCATTCAGTCAATCTGGTCTTTAGGGGGGTCTCTCAGAATGCAAATATCTGAGTACTCCAAAACACTGGGTGGGGCTAATTTCTTCAGAGACATCTCTCTAGGTGTGGTCTAAATGCATTCAGGACAGGGGTGGCTAATCTTTTCAGAGATGTCTTTGAAGGTATGTCCTAAAACCATCTAGAACTCAAATTAATTGCTTGAGGCAATTGATTTACAAGCTATTTTCATACTTTCCAATAAACATTTCTATACATCCTTATAGCTACAATAATAATCATAATAAAACAGTATAAACAATATAGAATCAGATATTAAGCTAAATTCTTAGAACAGTCGAGTTTAATCCTTATTTAGCTTATTTAAATGCTCATCAAAATTATTTACACAAAAACATTGAATTAGGTCTCTGAAGACATCAAAACAGATCCGTACTGTCAGCCATTTTGGCCTTCATTAACCATTTTCCCTGAGCAGCATAGGTTCTGAGACATTCAAATGGCATTTCTTATGCCTGAGTTCAATATGTACATTATCAACAGCATTCATTTTTGCCATTTCAAATAGTAATAACCAAAGACAGCATCCAAACAAAATAATCAAAACTTTAACTTCTCATATTGTTTCCAGAAAAAAGCTCCGTAAACTGCAAGGACATACCTGATTTCTGGCTAGCAAAAGGACAAACACTACCATGTGGCAGAAGTAAAACAAACATCTATTCTCCATTTTTATGATTTGTTTCTCCAGTACCCCACTCCCAAGGTACCACAAATTCATATGCTGTATTTTCATTCTCATTTACTTCAATGGACATTCTGATTATGCTATTTATTTCTTAAATTACCCATTAGTTCTTGAGTAAAGTGTTATTCAATTTCCATGTATTTGATTTTTTTGGAGTTGATTTCTCATTTTACAATGCTATGATCTGATAAAATGGTTTGTATTATCTAGATGTTTTAAAATTTATTGGTGCTTGCTTTATGGCCTAAATATAGTCTTGAATTTTATTGCCCATTTTAGAATATGGTTTATTCTATAATAACTTCTGTGGGCATTAAAGAAGTGAAATGAATTTTTGTTGATGAAATATTCTATATTTTTATCTATGAGACCCAGTTGATTGTATTAATATTTTTGTATATTTGATTTTCTTTTTGGTTGATAAATCTTTAGTTGACTCTGATGTTTTGTAGTTATCCTTATATATTATGATATTTGTCTCTTCATTTCAAAATATATTAATCAATAAGGAATTGATTAATATATTTTGATGATTTTTCATTTGGTAAATATATGCATTATGGTTATTACTTCAATGGAAGCTTCATAATTATATAGTGACCTTTGTATCTCATTATGTCATTAATTTTGACAATGGCTAATTTTTGTTAGATATTAAAATAAGACTTTGTAAGTTTATAAAAATCTATTTAGACTTCATGCAGCTTATTCTATTTGCCAGCATTTGATTAAAGAGTGAGAGCCAATGACAGGTCAATCAATGTAGAGTTATAAACAGGACTGAGTCCCAGTGGTATAGTGGTTGAGTGCAGGACTGCGGTCCACTGTCTTGGTGGTTCAAATCCAGCAGCAGCTCTCCAAGCAAGGCTGGACCTCTTACTACCACTAGAGGGCAGTGATGACCACAAAAAATTCTGAGTTACAAACAATATTGAGTTTTATTTATTTATTTTGCAATGATAGTGTCTTCAATATATAGTAATGACTCAGTGTGTAGCAATGATTTAAAGCAACTTAGTACTTTTTGTTCTTCATGACTTTTTCAAATAATGACGCAGCTTTGAGAGTATTACTATGTATTTTTAAAGAACATCTGTGCACATATAAAATGAGAAGTATATGTTTTTTTCAGGAAGTTTTTGGGGGGCTCTTACAGCTCTTATAAGCAGCTAATATATCATTTATATCAAGCATATTTGTACACATGTTGCCATCTTCATTTCCAAATATTTTCTCTACTTGAGTCCTTGGTATAAGCTCTTCTTTCCCCATCCTTCTCTTTTGGATGAATTATTTTATTGGGGGATCATACAACTCCCATCACAATCAACACATACATCAATTGTATGCAGACCACATTTGCACACTTGTTGTCATCATCACACTCAAAACATCCTCGCTCCACTTAGGCCCCTAGTACCAGCTCCCCATATCTCCCCTCTCTACCCCTCCCCCATGAACCCTTAACTATTTACAAATTGTTACTACTTTTTCATATCATACACTGTCCAATGTGTACCTTCATTGACTTCCCTGTTCTCTGTACCCCAAAGAGAAGGTTATATGTAGATCCCTGAAATTGGATCCCTTTCTATTCTATCATCCCTCCCAGTATCACCACTCCTACCACTGGTCCTAAAAGAATCATCTATCCTGAATTCCCCATGTTTCTAGCTCCAGTGTACATCCCCTGGTCTAGCTGGATTTGTCAGGTAGAATTGGGATCATGATAGTGGGTGGGAGGAAGTATCTGAGAACTAGAAGAAAGTTGTATACTTCATTGTTACTACACTGTACTTGACTGGCTCATCTCTTCCCTGCAACTCCTCTGTAAGGGTGAGAAGTATATTATTTTTTTAGTATATGTGCTGCCAAAGCAAGCACGAGAAGCAGCTTTTGAAAATCCATCTGGGATTGCACAATAACCCAGATAATATTAAAGAGCTCCAAACTCCTGCCTATTCCTGTCCCAACTACAATTCTAATTTTCCCTGCAAACTGGACTTCTTTGCACCTCTCATCCTTTTCAAGGATCTCCAGATATTTCACAGCTTCTTGTGAGCTTTTGTTATAATCAAGATTTTTTTTTTTTAGTGTATGTGCTGCCAAAGCAAGCACAATAATCAAGATCTTGTTTTTTTTTTTTGGGGGGGGGTGCATCACTGCCTTCAGGTGGTGGGAGTAGGAGGCCCAGCCTTTGTTCCGTGGAGCTGGAATTGAACCTCCATCCCAGTGGGCCGCAGTCCCGCGCATAACCACTACGCCACTGGGGCTCAGCCCAATAATCAAGATCTTGATGCAACAAATATGTTCCAATTTTTTAACTATTCAAGGCAAATTCCAGAATAACCTTTTATGTTTCATAAGTGAACCTGGAGAGGTAAGATGGGGGTATATCACAGTGAAACAGATTTGCTATTAGAAGTGTCATGGAAAGCAACTGAAGAGGTCTGAGCCACTGGGAAATTAAAAACAGATATTTCTCTTTTCAGAATATGTATTTTAGAGCTAGGAAGAATACATTTTATGATGGGAGGGGGAATAGGAAAGGGAGAGATGAAGAACTTGCAGGTCTCAGACTCACCTCAAAGCATCTCCATACATGTGCTACCATTACATGGATCTGCATTACTAGGTAAAGACTGCCGCTGTTGTGTTTATGTTGCAGGCAAGGCTTGGGATCATGAAGGGCCTTTGGAAATTGTTTAGAGCAAGTATATGACTTTTCTATTGTTTCTGTAACAATTTGCCCCAAACTTTTGTGATTTGAAAACAAGACATTTGGTGAAGAAAGCAGATGTTGTCCAGCTATCAGAAAGAACAGTGTCTGGGGTCTTAAAGGTTTATCTTAAAACAAGCAGTCATGCAAGTAAGGAAGAAGCACAGCACCTTATCCCTGGCTCAAGGAATGGAATCTGAGCCTAATTCTGAAGGCTGTTGGAAAGTGGAAGCCAAAAAGGCATTCTCAGTTTTGGGATAAGACTAAGGGGAATTCTCTCTGACTATGGATCAGGAATGAAAAAAGCCTCATTGTCACATAGGAAATTCTAGGATAGATTATTCATTTTTAGTTAAGTCAAAATGTCACACTTTGGCCCTCTTTTCCCTGCCCCCCTCCATTGAGGAGGATGAACAACAGAAATGTGGGTGAAGGGAGACAGCGGTCAGTGTAAGATATGAAAATAATAATTTATAATTTATCAAGGTGTCATGAAAAAGGGGGGGTGGGGGCAAGAGGAGTTGATACCAAGGGCTCAAGTACGAAACAAATGTTTAGGAAATGATGATGGTAACATATGTACAAATATGCATGACATAATTGATTTATGGAATGTTAGGAGCTGTAAAGGCCCCAATAAAGATGGTTTTTTAAAAAGTGACACTTTGTTATGTGATCTCTCTCTTGATCCAGTGTAAGACTCTTTTAATTTTCAATGTTTTCTACTTTGCTTTTGACAGAGGGTTTTCCATTTCTTTCTGTCGTTGTTGGGTCGTTTGTTTTGTCTTGATTTTGTCTGTTTTGGGTATATGAACTCCAGGATAGGAACACCTACGGAGACCACATCCTTTGGCTATGCTATCAGAAGAGAGCAGTGCCTGGAGAAGGACAGCGCGCTTGCTAAAGTGGAGTGTGAGTTAAGAAGAAGAAGGCCCCAGAGAAGATGGGTTGACATGGTGGCTGTGACAATGGGCTCACAATGAGAACAACCACGAGGGGGGTGCAGGACCAGGCAGGGCTTCATTCCATCATACACAGGGCTGCTGAGAGTCACACTGACTCTACAGCACCTCATAAGGACAACACAGAGACAGGAGCTGGGTTAATAGTCTCAGAGAGACATGGCGGGGTGGGGGTGGGGTGGGTCAGTAGGTGGGAAAGGAGGACTAACACCAACAGGTACAAGGATGAAGACATATCCTGGAGATAATAGTGATAGTTGCCCAATTTTTATGAATGTCTTATATGTAAAGTGCATGTAGCTGAAACTGCTAAAAATAAATAAACTTATTTTAAAAACAAAAAGCACATATTTTATCTTAAAAATATATTTGAAAGTAGTTTTTGATTTCCAATGAAAATGAATATGATTTAAAATACTATACAAATTCTGTTCTTCAATAATCTAAAGAAATTATTTTTAAAAACAAATATCAAAGCTAAATTATCAGTATATTAAAATGTTCCATATATAATAAAACTTATGTGCAGTTAGTGTGTGATTGTTGTAATATGTAGTATTTACGTGGGTGCAGAATCTAAGGCAAGACCTTGCAGAGAGACAATTTTACTTCGGAGGTGGTTCCAGAGGGTAGGAGTGAGGAAGCAGGAAGATTGGGGCAGGAAAGGAAAAAGCTTACTTTAGGAGTTTGCTGTTGGATCTGCCTCTCTGGAAAACAGGGAGCTCCGTTTCAAGGAGATCTAGGAGAAACATATAGAATGCTTTCCTAATTCTCTAACCACAGGCAGAATGCCTGTCCTCTATTGAGCCTGCACTTCACTCCTGCATTTGCACCAGGGAGAAATGGTTGCTAGTGCTTCAGAGAAGGGCTATATCAGAAGGCAAGAAGTCCTTGGTAGTGCACAGGGTTGGTGGTGCCTGATTGGGGGAGATGAACTTGATAAGCACTCTGTAGAAGACTCTGAATGTTTTCTTTTGGTTGAAGCAGGGTATCAAGTTCACTCAGCGAACTGCTCTGTTTCAAGGTGTCCTCTTTCCCCTTATCCTAGAACATGGAGCTTTCAAAAGACATCTGATGACAGGGTGTGCTGTATTCTGAATATGCATAGTCACCTAGAAGAAAGTAATTATCATTAGAAACAATTTCAAAAATTATTCTAGAGAAATAATTATTTTTAATCTCTGTTTAGAAATAGCACCTCTTAGTATATGCTACTAAAACGTCTCTTTGATCAACATCTTTCCAATAGATTTTCATTCCTCTGACTTACATTCCATCCCATGCATTTGCATATATATGTAGCTATTCTTAGATATTTCAGGCATGCCATTTTGAATACATATTAAAACTTGGTAGAGTCTATAGCTTTATGTTCTAGGCAGAGAGTTCTTATTAATAAAGGTAGAGGTCGGGCTGAGCCCCGGTGGCATAAGTGGTTGAGTGCAGGACTGCCGCCCGCGGGCTTGGCGGTTCAGATCCAGTGGTGACTCTCAGGAGCAGCACTGGGTAGCTCCCACAATCATCAGAGGGCAGTGATGCCTCCCCCGAAAAAAAATAAATAAAGGTAAAGGTATTGTAAATACACAATCACCCATATCTCTGGCAACAGGTAAAGATATACTAATGAATACTTGGGTACCTAAAATCTGTATGTGATTAGTGAATTCTGACTAATGGTGACATTATAGTACAGAGTAGAACTGCCCCTGTGAGTGTCTGAGATTGTCACTGGTAACAGAAGTAGAAACCCTGGTCGTTCTTCCACTCTCTCCCAGCTGACTCTTTCAGATTACTGACCCGGTGGCTAGCTGTCCACTGTGTGACCATTACTGTACCAGAACAGGGTCCCTAGGAGTGAAAATTGATTCGATGAAAGTGAATTTGGTTTTTCACTAGCAAATAAATAGTAAAGAAATACACCCCAAGCCCTGATCTTGCTGATCTTACGCACCATACATTCAATATATGTGTGATATGTAGACAATATTGACTGCTTTTTTTTAGCCTAAAACGGAGTTAATTATTGGATAAGATAATTTGAGTCAGTTGCCTGCAGACATGTGGGCTTTTCACATATCTTCTTTAACATTGATGTTATTAAAGAATAGTTTTTTTCTTTTTAGAAATTTTATTTATCTATTTTTAAATAATTAATTTTATTGGGGGCTCCTCCAGCCCCTTGTAACAGTATATATATATATATATCTACACATATCTATATATCTATATATACACATATATACATATATAGATATATATATGTATCAAACACATTTGTACTTATGCTGCCAGCATCATCTTCTAAACATCTTTTTGACTTGAAGTCTTGACTGCTATTTTTGCATTTTGATAGTTATTAGATCATACATCAATTTCTTAACAGACATACTATGTATATTTTTAAAAGCAGTGCTCCTGTTCAGGCAAGTCATACTTTCAAGTGAAAACATACAAAATAAAGTTCTGCTTTGTAACGTAATGGCCTTGAGAAAACCGTTAAGAAGTTAACTTTCCTGATGCTTGGCTAAAACAGCGCCACTGCCACCACCACAATAAAAACACAGTGAAACAGAAACTTTAGATCACCCAGCAAAATAGCATTTGTTTTAAAAACGTGTTTTATCTTAACATGCCACTACCCTAGATGATATGTGAGAATTCCTGGTGGTACAGAGGGTCAAGTACTTGTCAACTCATTCTAAGGCTGGCTGCTCAACTGACCAGTGCCTCGTTGGAGAAAAAGATAAAGCTGCCTGCTCCTAGGAAAAAATTGAGTCTCAGTCCTACTTTGTCTTATAGGGTCACCACAAATTGGAATTGACAGGAGTCTGGATAGGTGGAAGACTTAGATGGCAAATCGGATAAATGGATAGATGCCTGGACTAATCTGTTGTGGGATGTTTTTGCTGTTGAGTCTGGTCTGCCTCGGTGCCTCTGGGCACAGTGGAAACACCTCCCGGTCCTGCGCCGGGCTCACAGCGACTCTCAAGTTTGAGCCCATTGTTGCAGTCCCTGCGTCCGCCCCTCTTGCCCAAGGCCGTCCTCTTTTTCACTGCCCCTCTACTTTACCATGTATGATGACCTTCTCTAGGGGCTGGTTTTTCCTGATAACACGTTCAAAGTACATGAAACAAAGTCTTGCCATCCCTGCCTTGCCTCTAAGAAACATTCTGGCTGTACTACTTCCAAGACAGGTTTGTTTTTCCTTTGGGCAGTCCATGGTACTTTGAATATTCTTTGTATGAAAATGTGAGTTCAGCTAGCGGCGAGCTAGCATCCAAGCAGGAAGCTGCCAGTCACTGGGTATTTGAATGTGGTGTGGGGGTCCCCTGCAACAGCCAGCCAACTGAAGGACTAGTCGGCTACAGTCACAGCAGCAACATGAGCCGAGATCTACCGACCCAGCCCAGATCAGTCAGCCCTTCTGCTTCAGGGAATTGGGGATAATAATAAATGGCAGTAGTTTTTTAAAAAAATAAACCAAAAGAGCCTGTCAAAATATTTTTACTAAGAAACTGCTATAATCTCCAGTAATATATATTTATTTCCCCCTCTATTCCAGTAAACCATGATTTTCTTCATCCTCTATCCCATCTCAGTGTGGGGATTGTTCTTAACAGTCATTGTATTGATCCCACACAGGCGCCAACGCCAGGAATAATGAAATTGGACTGCTGTGCGTCCCTAGGGTTCTCTTTGGTTGGTTGATTTTTTCTTTAAGTACTTCCATCACCAAGTCGTTCTTCTTAGTCTGGAAGCTCCGCTAAAACATGTTCCGTATCCTGGCAACATACAAGCTTACACTGACGTAGGGCTGACGACTGTGTATGAAATGCATTGCTCAGAAATGGAAATGGGTTTTCCCGTGACCTGTTGTACTGATGAATGCATAAATCAACATTCATGCTACTAATTTTGCTTTGCCCAAATCTACAATGCTGTAGTAATCTAAATGGACATTTGGGTGAAACAGCTGGATAAGGAAAATTGAGCTCTTGTGGAGAGATATAATCTTAAACTGTGTTTGCTTTTGAAACTTTGTATTCGTGGCATTGAAAGTTACAAGACACCAAATAAGAGAAGATAATTTCAACAATGACACTAACAAGCAAGAGTAAAGGGGGACCTTGGTATATATTTAATTTAACACAGAAAATAAACTGAACACGGAGATGAAATAAAATTCCTACCAGTTCCATAGTAATCATAGAGCCAAATGTATGCTGGCCTGATGTTGGTTACAAGCACATCTTGTCTCACGGAGAATGAGAACTGTATTTTCCGTTGCAGAATCTAGTAACAAGTAAATAATGTGATGAAGATAAAATTTAATTTCATTCCATTTCAAACATTCAGAAGTATTTACATAATACTATTTTTATACTTGAGTCCTAAAAAAAAACTTAAAAAATCCTAGACACGCCAAGCCCCGGTGGCGTAGTGGTTGTGCATGGGACTGCGGCTCACTGGGATGGACGTTCAATTTCAGCAGCAGCTCCACAGGAGCAAAGCCTGGGCCTCCTACTCCCATCACCAGAGGGCAGTGATCCTAGACACAAGCATCCCACAAGCAAACTGAGTGTCCACAGAACACTTACATTCGCCAGATAGAAAAACACGTGGGAGGCTTTGATTTCCACTCGCTGTACATGACCATCTCTCTGAAGCTAAGAGAAGAAGGAAAATGTGCTGAAGTCATAAAATAGAAACACAAATGTCAAAGTATTCAAAAAGACAAAAGCTTTTTATTGCCAGGGGACTTCATGGTTTTCTTACCCCCTATGAATCCCTCCTATGTTCTCCTGTAGCTTCATAACAATATTAATCGTTGATATTAATTTACTTTTCATTTTTGGATCAATCTACTAGTAGGTTAGTTTATAAATTTTTGATAAGTAGAACATTGAAAATAATCATAGGGCATCTGCCTACCTTAATTTCTCACAGTTACGTATCTTGACCATATAAAAATATTACTAAGCTTGAGAATTCCCAATGTTGTCACATTCCTAGATATATAGGGGATTTAAATTTCCTTTCCTGAGAATAGAAACGGTGTCCTTTTTCCATCAACCTGTGGTCAAGGTGCAGTACAAGGCCTCACACATTATAGATATCCCTGCAGGAAGTGGGATGGCTTAAGCATTGGAGTATTCACCACAAGGCTACTTTCATACAGATTTATCCAATGCTGTCGGTATTAGGTGTGACCGCTCTGACTTGCAGTGGTGACTTGAACCCATGTACAACCGTAGGAAAAGCTGTCTGGTCCTGTGCCATCTTCACAACTGCTGTATGTCTGAGCCCCTGTTTGTAGCCCCTGTGTCAATCCTTCTCCTCGCGGGGTCTTCTGTGTAGCCCACCCTTTACTTTGCCAAGCAGGATGTGGCGATGCGTCAGAATCTACTCTATGGCAGCGGTGATGGTTTTTTTCTGGGGGGTGGGGAGTCTTCTTCGAGGGTTGAAAGTTATTTTCATGTAAAATATTTAATTCTTTACCTTTTCGACAGATGGTTTATCAGGCACAAAGCCTGAAAGCATCCTCACGTCAATAATTGCCATGTTGGAAGAGTCGTGCCTTCCCAAATACTGGTAACTGTTTTTAAAAAGCAAAAAGTTTCAACTTCAGAGTATTTTGATCATTATTGAGGGGGAGAGTACTAATAAGAGTGTGTTCACATGCAAAGCTGCAATCGATAGGACACATAAGGAGAAGACTTGGCATCTTGTTCTATCCCTGAAACTGAAATTGAAGCAATAGCCTGAGTGTTGTGGAATATCATATAAAATTACAGCATGCAGAAAATTCCAGGGAAGCCCTACCATTTATTTATGTATGTTTTCATGATATTTCATAAAATTCCATATGGAAAGTGAAGCCCTTAATCAGTTATTTTTCTTAGAGAATTTACAACCAATAATTTTACCAGATACTTAGTCGCATGTAGATACTGCCAAACGTGACTAGGGTAAACACATAATTCCTGAACTGAAGCAAAATAAAACTTGTGGGTGTCAGTCATTAATTGTTACCAGATCTTTATAATATTCACTGTTTTGAGATTAGTATAGTCTCATCAGAAACAGAATTAATGATGTGTCCATATGAAATAACACACATTTCAACTTGTTTCACAGGGAACCCAGAGAATGAAACTGAATGATATTATAGTTTTAGCATTTTGGTCTACAGAATAAAAGGGTGGTACCATGTCAATTCACCAATAAGCAAGGTAGGGAAGCAGATCTCTTGAGGAGGGATTTTTAAACTTCTTCCCTTCAGCTTCCTTCCCTCCTTTCTATTTTGTATTTGCCAAGTCACATGTTTCTTCAGCTAGTATCAACCCAGGGGCACCTTGCAAGAAAGGGTTGGTGATTTACTTCTCAAAACCCCACCAATGAAAACTCTTACGAGGCCCAGGTCCAGTCCGACACACCTGGGGTTGCCAGGGCTCAGAGCTGATTCCATGACAACTGATGGTGACAGTCTGGTGGTGGGCTATTTTACACAGCTGTCACACGCTAAGCAATGCGCCCTCAGGGAATCCAACCAGGTAAACCTTCTACAGAAAAACCAAATGGAATATGCAGCAGAGACATTGTATTATTGCCATTTGAGGTAGACACATGTAAATGAAATATTTAAAAATGAAGTCATTGGTACCTGGCTGTAACAACAAGATCAAACTTTGTATCCAGTGATCCTCTGCAGACTGCATTGGCTGTATTCACAGAAAGCAAAAACCCAGTTGACTTCTTGGGGAGGAAGATGCTATATTTCAGGGTTGCCTATAATTAATACAAGATATGCTATTTAATAATCAGGGAATTACTATCAAATTTATCACCTGAAAATCATTAATATTTTTACTTAATTGCAAAGTAAAATTTCACTTGCCACTATCTCCTGTTTCTTATCTAATAAAAATAGAATAGCTAACATTTATTGAGCACATACTTTTAAGTGCTTTTCATTTAATAACTTAGATCATTTCAACAATGCTATGAAGTAGAAATGGATGTTTAATCTCGAGTTTACATGTGAGAAAGTCTAGATAAAGAGTGGTAAGTAGTAGCAGAGATAGACAATATTGTAGCTCATGGGTACCAATTAAAATGATCTAATTTCTCCCTTGAGAAATGGATACAATTATATCAGATGATGTTAGTACAGTAGGAGTCAGAGTAGTTCCAGCATGACAGTTAATGAATTAAGAAGGGAATTGTGAATCTGAATTTGAAAATAAGCTTAAGGACTTGATCTCAAATTTCTACTTTGCAAAGTATAAAATAGTGAGTGCATTGGGCCATTCATTACAGTACTCTGTGTAATAGTAAAAGAAAGGAAATAATTGAAATGTCCTTCAATATTGGATTCAGTGTATATCTCTAATATAGTCATAGGCCCAAAGTGGATGTGTGTTCACTAAATACTTAAAGAGACTGCTACCCTAAGTTTGTAAGTGGATCAGAAATAAGAATATAATACTCAGTAACATTATGCTATCTCCAGAATGTGCATATCTCAAATGGAGACAAAATAATGTCTATCTCTGCTGCATTTAAATTAAATCTAGACTAGAAACCAAATAATGAAACTAAAGAAGATATAAAACAAATGAACCTGATGGGATCAAGTTGGTAGCATAATCAAAAAAGAAAAGAAAAAACATTTGTGCTCAGCTTTCTGATTAGATTGAGAGGTTATATTATTAAAACAAAGATAGTTCTTTAAAAGGACTAAAACTTGGTTTGGTAGTTTTATAGATTAGTATTATTGCATTGCTATTTTAAAACTACTTCCTAGGACTAATGTGTGTGTACATGCTATCAAACTGCATCATGACATTAGAATGAAGAAAAGCAGTAGTTTAGGAAATAGATACACATGCAAATCCACTGACAAGAAGCCTATTCTACCTCTCAGTGGCTACTCAAGGTTTCAGAGCTATCTGTTTTATGGGTGCAGAGGGCATGTAGCCCTTGGAGTGACTGGTGGGTCTGAACCACCGACCTTGTAGTTAACAGTCCAACCCTTACTTGATAGAGACATACATAAATAAATAAAACATAAATATATAATACAAAACAACATACATAAATAAATAAAACATAAATTAAACATGAGTTTTAAAAACTCTGTGCCCTAGATAAAGTGCAAAATAAAACTAGAAATTTGTATCCTTTGTAGGTTTCTTAAAACAAAACAATGTAGTGCAATGAGTCCTGAGATTCAACAGTTGCTCACATTTGACCAATTTGCTTCACTTTTGCTTTGTTTAAGTAAATTAAAGACATCATCACAGCCCGAGTGACATCAAAGTGGATCTTTGAAAGCCATAATAATAACAGCTGGGTCATTATCACAATGAATAAAATATAGGGTTTATGGTTAAAAATAATTTTATTACACTCTAATATGATTACCAAGTCACTTTTCAGAAATACATTTTGCTATTGATTTTTTTGTTTTGTTTTACAGCCTAGAATTCAATCCAAGATCATGTATTAAAATTAACTGATAACCCTCTTAGGTCTTTTTTAACTCAGTAGTTCTGTCGGTCTTTTGTAGATGTCACGGCATAAACTTGTTCAAGAAACCCAGCCAACTTTCTCTGAGAATGTTTCTCATTCTGGATCTATTAGGTTTTTTTTTTTCTCTTCCCAATTTGGAGTCACATAATTTGCGGTCTCACTCTATTCCTGTAGACTGAAGGTCGGCACTACTATAGTCACCAGGAGGTTCATTGCTGTTATTGTGGACTAAGTTGAATCACTGAATTAAGGTGGCGATAGCCATATTTCTCCATGGGAAGTGCTAAGTAAAGCAATCCACTGGAACACCGCCAATGCCTTCTTTCACAGCATTTTCGCCTATAGCTACATAGTGCATTCATGATCTTTGCCTGAGATCCCCATTTCACTGAAGACTACAGAGTGGCGATTTTCTAATTCTGTATTACCTTCTATCACTGTTACCTAGGGTTCTACGGAGAAGGGTTTCCCTTCAGAATCTGAGTATATGGAGTTGCCCTTCCGAAAAGGCAAGTGGAAAGGCTCCATTTTTTTTTTTCCTGGCTTGCCAGAAAAATTTAAAAAATAATCAGTGTGATAGTCACCTGCAGTGGTAGCAAATGAGTTTTGTGTTTGCTTATGACTTTCTCCTTTTGGAGAATTATGGATATATTGAATCAATGAATCGTCGTTTCCTCTTCTATGCAATTGTCTCACACCCCTTCAGGGTGTCTCCTGTGACGTTTCATCCAAGAGTACTCATTAAATGATTGCATTTTTTTTTGCATTTAAAAATTTTCACAAGCAGAAAGAAAACTCTTAATTTACCTGTGTGAAAACACAACCATAGCCATGTACTTCCATCGTGTAGTTCTTGTTGGTGGTTGGCAATGGAATCTGCTGTAGCAGCAACCGGTTCTGATCGTTCACGTGGAAGCCCATGTAGAATGGTTGCTTCGAGAAGATAAGCACTGAATTTTGACTGTTTCTGGAGAAAGTGAGCCTTTGGAATAGGGTCAGAGTCTGGAGAGCCAGAACAGTATCCTAAAAGAAAAATGTTGTACATTACATTACAGCATGCTCTGTAGGTATTTAAACTAAATACAGCTAAAAATCATTTTAAAACAATTTAAAATGTAATAGACTCTTTTTGTAACTATCGTGTTACAGGGCACTGTAGAACTAAAGTATCTGTCTTTGTTAAACTTTCAAATGAATACAAACAACGACAACCACCACCACAAAATATTGTGTAATAGAATCAAAATATGATATCAGACAAGAGAGAGTTCAAAGTGCCTCATAGTCAGGCTTTGTCGCATCAGATGCTGAAACACATGGTTCTTGATAGGCGTTGTCCATTCATTCCTGACTCATAGAGAGAGACCCTACATTCAACAGTAAGAAACACTGCCTGGCCCTGCACCATGCTCACAGACATTATGTTTGAGCTCACTGTGCCAGTCCAGCTTAAAACACAAAACAAATCCAGAAACACATTGGAAGACAACAGAAAACCTAAAATGGTGCCCTGCACAAGAGACATATATATATATATATATATGCATATATATATGTATAACATTTTAATATCATAACTCTGTACCTCAAATAACTGGACAAAGTTATTGATATTTATTTTTATTAAGTAAATGACATACAACAACTGGCTGGTCATTTAAAATCCTAGATAGCTTAATAACTGAAATGTAATAATTCAGTGTATAGTAACAAGAAAATATGGGATAGGTATTTCAAAGTAGTTTTGTGTCGAGTGTGTCTTGTAGCATGGTGTTGAAGAAAGAAATCTTAGCCAGACTATACGAAATGAAAGTCAAAAGAAAACGATCTGCATAATTTAAGTCTGATAAAAGCTAAAGAGCAAATGAAAACTTGGAAAGAGCATTATATTCCATATAATATTCTGACTGTATTCTGAAGTCTTACCAACAATCAAGAGGAAGATTAATATTGCCATTGGGACATGTTTCAACCACATTACCAGGCACATGCATAAAATAAAAAGGAATTTAAATGCATATTCTACCTAATTAAATGTGGACAATTTACTTTATACACAGTTAATTACAAGTTTTATTGTCTCAGATCAAAAGACATTCATAATTATTTTGAAGTTATATAGTGGAAGGTACTCTCACACCATTGATCATTTTGGAAATTGATGGAACCAGTTACTAAAATATTTATCGCTAATTCTGAGTATCCTTTTTACATATCAAATTTTGGATGATGCCTAACCTCTCATTTAAAAAATTAAAACAAAATTGGTTTCTGACTGAATAAACATTTAGAGACCATTTCTAGATAAAATACTATGCTCAAAAAAATTAAAAGATAGTACATTTTTCAGAAAAGGGCAACAAGTGTTGGTGAGTAACATCAAACTCATTTGATTAGGCAAAGGTAATATATAAAGTCAACAATGAATACCATTAATACAAAGCCATTGCTCTATTTTCTTAAATTAAAGATCTGAAAATAATACCTACCATTGTGGAAGAGAACCAGCCATGGGAATTTTGCTGCTGTGACACCCATTTTACAATCTCAGACGCGTAGGACAGCTCTCCTGAGGTCAGTTGTGGGTGGGATAGGATGGCCAACAGACCATAGCAGTTCGTCTCGATCTCTGCAGAGGAAGCCCATGGGTAGCCCCAGGAGGGTGTCATGACAGACGGCTTCTTCTCTAGTTCCCAGTACAGCAAGCCATCTGACAACAACAACAAAAGGCAAGGGAGTCAGTTGTGTTCCTGTCAAAGCATGGGATGGGGTGCCTATGGGATCAGATGGGGTGTACTGGAAGGAATATAAATCTTACTAAGAGGCTGAGCTCTGGTGGTGTAGTGGCTGTGTGCGGGACTGCAGCCCACAGGGTTGACGGTTCAAATCCAGCAGCAGCTCTCCAGGAGCAAGGCTGGACTTCCTACTCCCACCAGGGCAGTGATGCCACAAAAAACAAAAAACAAAGAAACAAAAATCTGACTATGTCAAATACAGGTGAGAGTCATAGGACTCGGCCATAAGGAGAAGTGAAATCCTTAGGTGTGCCACCACGTGAATGAATGTGCTGAATAAAACAAACCAGTCTGTCAAATACATAGATGGCATGATCCCTGTATGACTGCATGACATATGATAACTGGTTGGCCATTTAAAAAACGAAAAATTTGGAACTAGAAATGATCAAGTCTAACGTTTATTTGTAATTATTAGGGGAAGATGAGAGGAAGTAGGAAAACGGAATGACTGCAGAACGATGATGGAATATTTTAGAAATGAATCATGGGGGTGGCGGAACATGATGAACACAATGAATGTTGCTCCATTGTCCATGTGAAAATGTTGTGCTTGACCTCACTGTTTGTTTGTTGCTACATGTAGTATATTGAACACAAACATTTTTTAAAAGTCACGTGAAGATAAGATACGTACATCGCTTGCTACTCAAGAAGTGAATGGATACGCGGAAAGGCTCTCTGCTCTCACCTCTTTTCTTCGCTTTCTCCTTCAGCTTGTTGATAAAGAACTTCCGTCTGCCTGGCTGACCTGCTAATGTGAAAGTATAGGCCAGGAGTGCATTCTCATAGGTCGTAGTGGCTCTCTCCCTGGCTGCAGCCTCTATGCACCGAAGGCCCTTTTGAATTGGCGCAGACTGCAAAGACACGGAAGGAAAAGAAAATGAAAGAAAACGATTTGTAGGTGTGTTTGTTCATCACTGGAGAAACATCAGGACAGCAATCCTGTCCTTGTTGAAACGATCAGAGGGCAAATGCAACACTCCTTTTTAATTTCTACAAGTACATTTTGATTTCTACATGTTGGGCGTGATTTGACTGATTAAAGGAAGATTGCTTTGGCATGTCTTTGTAGCTATAAACACAGTTCTGGGTCCCGTTCAGGTTTTGTTGATGTAAAATGTTCTGAGTTCATGAGAAGGAAGTTGGGCATATCAGAAGTGGGCTACTTACTGAGATTGGGTGACCAGCTTCAATCAGTGCGTTAACAACATAGGCAGTGAGAGAAATCTTATCATTTTTTTCCTGGATAAAACATAGGGGCAGTATGTCAGTCTCGGGTGAAAATTCAGAAGGGGAGATGCATTTCTTTGTCGATGCCTTCTACTTTGAAAGTTCAAATCAGTTGTTTTTTCATCCGTATTCCCCCTTTCTGGGGTGAATTTTAAATGTCTTCAAAAAGCATTGTTTATTAATTAGATAACAGTGACTAAGATTCAAGAGTATGTAGAGGAATCAAAGTATCATTCTTTTTTTAAATTATGCACCTGAGGAGTTATTTGTAATCAGGTGGTATAGAGTGCCCATAAATTCTCTCTCAACACTCACCCTCATCCTTAGCATTGCACAGAAAGTACATGCTACAATTGTACAACAATTAAAAGAGCACAGTATAAAATAAAATGGTAGACCATTGGAACAGAATCTGTAGTGCAGGAAGAAATTTTACCAAGCATGGAAAACAATACATTAAATTTGGTTTAAAAAATCACTACAAATGAACAGAGGTGTTATGATAAATGGAAACCATTTAGAATATAGGATCAGATCATACATAGATTATATACTGAAATAGATATGCTTAGGTTAATAGTATTAGTTGTTAAGAAAATCAAATTAACCCCAACAGACTGATGGGAAATGAAAAGGGAAAAATGCAAATGAAAACAAACACATGAAAAGTGGTTGTCTTCAGACCTGACCTGAACAAAAGTAGTCACGAAGCACTTCATTCTTTTTGTTCCTGTGTTTGTGAGGATTTTTGCTTTTGATACTTATGTTCTTCAATGCAAACAGTAGCAGTGCAAGTTAGTAGGAGATGTTATTGTGGTAGGAGTTTAAATTGGCATAACTATACTAGAAAACAATTTGATAAAATTATTTCAGAACCCTTAAAATTCCATTTACAAATATATATTCTAGGCTGAGCCCTAGTGGCATAGAGGTTGTGTGCGGGACTGCGGCCCACTGGCTTGGCAGTTCAAATCCAGCAGCAGCTCTCCAGGAGCAAGGTTGGGCCTCCTACTCCCACCACAGGGCAGTCATGTCCCCACCAAAAAAACAAAACAGAACAAAACAAAAATATATATTCTAGAAATCATCATTAAAACAAACCAAACCAATAACAATGAAAAAACATCAAACTCACTGCCTGAGTTAAATTTCCAACTCAGAGTGACCTAAAGAACAGAGTAGAACTATTCTTTAGAGTTTTTGGGATGAAATCTTTATAGGCGCTAGCCCCACCTTTCTCCAGAGGAGTGGCTCATGGGTTTGAACTGCCAACCATGCAGTTAGCAGTTCAATGCTTAACTCAGAAAGCCAGCAGCGTTGCTTCAATAATCACCAGGGAAATATATTTATATGTAAGACTATTCACACACATCATTGAAAATACAACAGTAAGAAACAAGTCCAATTTAACCATAATAAAGAAAATTTTGAAGCTATCTCATTTTAAAATCATTATAAAGAGAGCTATTAAAATGAGAGTTATCAAATAAAATGTTACATTAAAAAACTAAAATTTAATAGAGGATAATTATGAAAAACATACAGAAAAAATGGAAGGAAATTAAATACACAAAAATATTGTGGTGGCTATTGTTGAGTTGTTATATAAATAATATTTTGATTTGTTCCTTTACTTAGTCCACTAAACTAGTCTCAACAAATAAATATTACCATATTAATTAGGAAGAAAATGTAAAGTAGGGAAAAACTCAAAAATGAAAGGTTAATTCAATCATCAGCATTAACTTGGGCCATATTAAGAAGTAGAAGCTAAACAATTTGAATCGAAAATTTAAAAGTATATTAACAAAGAATTTCCTGGATGATAATCTATTAAAATATTGTAGTGACCTGGTGTATACTTCACTCATACGTCTACTAATAATCCTGCCACTGGCACACTCCACTTCTGCCATCATGACCTTTACCACTGGACAACATCTGTAGTTTTAGAACTTTTAATCTGGTGGAAGGAAAGACAGTGCTCCATTTGTTAAGAAGAAAGGCTTTATAAATTCTATTTTTTGGCATCACTGCCTCTGATGGTCGTGGGCGCTACCCAGTGCTGCTCCTGAGATCCGCCGCTGGATTTGAACCACCAAACCTGCGGGCTGCAGTCCCCCACTCAACCACATATGGCACCAGGGCTCAGCCCGACTTTATAAGTTCTTATGGAGTAATTTATGTTGGTAGAAATCTGAGGTTTGTGACTTTATGAAATTTTGCAGTGGAATCACTGACTGATCATGTAGAATTTCTCCCTTACCTTCAAGGAATTGTTGAAAGCACTGCCAACATTTAAGAAGCAGCCATCTGCCTGCTGATTATTCATGAGCCAAATAAAGGTCTGAGCCTGGACATTGTCATCAATAAAAATGTAGCGCTTCGATGCTGCAAAATACTTGTAAACCAATGGGGTGATCCTGGAAAACAACATGCTACATATAGACCTCAGTGGATTGTACAGGAATGATCATTATAGTTAGCATTTGTGATTATACATCTCAATGGATCAGTACTGTTCCCAGGACATGTAGTTAGGTGTAAAAATGGGCTTGTAGATAAATGTCATGAATATCAGGAATAATTTTAGGAGTTTGCCTTATGTGTCACTAATTACTCTATCTTTTAGTATTATAATCATAGCAAAATCAATGTCTAATTTAAATGTCTAAACTAATTTTTTCACTTATTTCACTTATAGCAAGAACTACAGTGCTTAAACAAAGGTCTGTCCTCTATCATCAGGGAAGTACATATCCACATAGCACTCTTTCTGAGTATTGCTGTCAGTGAACAATACTCAGATAAACCTTTAAGGTTGGTTTGGGAAAACATTAATGCTTTGGTTTTAATAATGTTCTTGTACATTAAATTAGCTTTCATACTCCTTTTCTTTACCAATTGAGTCACCTTTTTGCCTGGTGATTTATTTACTTATCATGCATCTTTTCATAAATAAAACATGGGAGTATGAGCATTTAACCTGAAGTTCCAAGAATACTTTATTTGTATATACATGTGTAGAGTGTTTTTGATAAACATTGGGGGGAGAAGGTTTTTGCTTTTTCTAAAATTCTTAAATATTTGACTCCTTCCTACTTGACAAAAATGTTCAACAACTTCTAATAAAATTCACATAAATTATAAATCAACTCAAACCATGTGTGTCCTTGTTGATCTTGAGGTCCAAAGATACTATAAGATCCATCTGGGTGCTTATAAGACAATTGTTTCTGATAGCCTAGAATAAGAAAGGAGATAAAACTCTGGTTTTTCAATTTCAAATTCAAAGTTATATCCAATAGGAAAATTGAATAAACTGGCCATTCACATTAACTATAAATGGAGATAGATAGATAGTTATAAACACATTCAATGTACTTAAAAAGAGGCACGTTCTGGGCCTCAGGAATTGAACTGAAATAAAATAGTTCAAATGCCTTACCTCTGATCAAGTATCCAATGGCCTTGGATTTGATTCTGTCTGTCAGTTGTTGAGTTTGACTCAGGTAGTACAAAATATGTAAGTTAGAAGAGAACAGGACCATATTTTGCTCTCCATAGCCAAAAGGCATTTGGAGATGTTTCTCTAAATGTTGCATGGCAGGACCGAGAATATCCCCTGGAAAGAAATGCAAATCAATACAAAGTCTTCCACCATCAGAATTGATAAGACATGTAACGCTAGGTTGTGTTCAAGATTCCTGTGTCATGAATCTCAAGGCAATTGTTTTTATATCTTATCTGAATATTCCTCCCTCTTTCATTTATTTGGCCCATAGCATAGGATTAGCAAGACATCTGATCGAGAACTGAAGTAGAGATATGTGTCCTAAAGCAGCCAAGAGTAAATTCCTGGAAAGATTCTAAGATGAAGTAAGATAACTAAAAAACAAGCAAGCAATAAAAAAGCGTAAAAGTGTCATTGGGTCTATTTAGAATCACAATGATCCATTAACACAGAAGAGAACTGCTCCTGTGAGTTTATAGGCTATTACTCTGTCCAGGAGTGGAAAACCTGGCTAATTTGAAAGGAATGACATTGTAGCATATTAGGTTACCCATTGGGCGGCCAACTGCAAGGTCATCAGTTTAAAACTACCAATCACTCTGAGGCAAAAGATGAAGCTTTCTACTCCCATAAAAGAGTTCATGGAAGTGGTAGGGTGAGGGGGGAAGGAAATAAAGAGGAATTGCTATCAAAGGACACAAGAAGAAAAGGGTCTTAAAATTGTTGATGCCAACATTCGTACCGTCTGCTTGATATAATGGGGGTATGGATTGCTATAATACATATGAGCCGCCAATAAAATGATCTGCTAAAAATGATTTATAGTCTTTGAAACCATAAGGGCAGTTCTACTTTACCCCCTAAGGCTGTCATGTGTTAGAATAGACTCAGTGAGCTTGAGCTGCATGAGGATTCGTCAGAGTCGTGGGTCCTTACTGAAGCAACCTCTGCAGCAATCTAACGATGATCTCGTAGCTAGGAGCCATCATATTGATGCAGACTCATGGCGACTCTAAGTACAACAGAATGTCACACGGCCTGGTCCCGCACCACCCTCACAATTGTAATTTTGCACCCGTTGTTGCAGCCACTGCATCAAGTTGCCTCTCTTTTGCTACCCCTCTTCTTTACCAAGTGCCATGTCCTTTTCCAGGGACTGGTCTCTTCTGATATGTCCAAAGTATGTAAAACATAGTTTTACTGTCCTCTCTTCTAGAGGCAGTCCAGCTGTACTTCTTTCAAACCTGACTTTTTGGTTATTTAGTCAGTCCATGGTACTTTCAATAGTCTTCACCGACACCATAATTTATGTACATCCATTCTTCAATCTTTTTATTCAGTGTTCTATTTTCACACGCATAGGAGGCAATGGAAAATACCATGGCTTGGGTCAGGCACACCTTAGTCTTCCAAGTAATGTTCTTGCTCTACAACACCTTTAAGAGGTCATGCACAGTAGATTCTCCCTGCGCAAGGTATTGTTAGGTCCCTGGACTGCTTTTTCCATGAACGCTGACTCCACAATAAACATTCCAAGCAAGATGAAATCTTTGACAGCCTCGATCCTTTCTCCCTTTATATGATGTTAACTACCGGTCCAGTGGTAAGGATTTTGGTTTTCTTCACATTGTTTCTTTACATTAAGTAATGCACACTGAAGGCTGCAATCCATGGTCTTAATCAGAAAGTGTTTCCAGTCCACTTCACTTTCATCAAACAAGGTTCTGACATCTACATATCACAAGTTGTTAAAGTCTTCCTTCAAACCTGCTTTAGTCCAGCTTTTCTGATCATTTTTTCAGCACACATAAGTATACTGAATAAGTATGGTAAGATACATTTCTGACACACATCTCTCCTGATATTAAACCATGCAGTATACTTTTGCTCTGTTCAAATGACTGCCTCTTGATCTATGCACAGATTCAATATAAACCCAATGATGTAATCTAGAATTCTCATTCTTCTCATAGTTTGTTCTGAGCCACAGAATTCAATGCCTTGGTATAGTCAATAAAACACAAGTAAATATTTTTCTGATATTTCCTACTTCCAGCCAACACTCATCTGACATCAGCAATGCTACCCCTAGTTCCATTTCTGAGTCAGATGGAAATTTCTGGTCATCTCTGCCTGTCAATGTACTGCTGCAACTGTTGGAGGAAATTCAGTAAAATGTAACCTGCATGGGCCATTCAGGATCTTACTAAAGGCTATAACTGAGGCATTCTGTTGGGTCACCTTTCTTTGAAATGGGTATAACTAGGGATCTCTGGCAGTTAGTAAGCCAACTACCTGCCTTCCAAATTTCCGGCTCTCGATGAGTGAGTGCTTCCATCGCTTCATCAATTTGTTGAAAAATTCAGTTGGTGCTCCATCATCTCCTGTACCCTTGATTTTCACCACAGCCTTCAGTGCTGCTGCTGTTTGCAGTAGCCTTGATTCTCACTCATATGCTACCTCTTGAAATGGTGGAATGTTGATTAACTCTTTTTGGCACAGGGACAGTGTATTCTATCTTTTGTTTGGGATGCTACCTGAAACATTCAGTATTTTCTCTATAGAATCTGTCAATATTGAAAATCCAGTCTTGAATATTTTCTTGAGATCTTTCCCTTGAAGATATGCTGAGCATCTTCTTTCTTTTAGTTTTTCTAAAGCTAGGTCTTTGCACATTTCTCTACAATATTTTATTTTGTCGAACGTTCACATGACAAAATTGTGATTAAATGACTGTGGCTTGAGTAAGTCATGCCTCCATTCCCAAATTGATACCTTTGCTCTTTAACAGTTTAAAGTGGTCTTGTGCAGCAAGTTTACTCAATGCAATATTCCTTTGACTCCTTGACTACTGATTCCATAAGCACTGGTTATGGATACAAGCAAGATGAAATCTTTGACAGCTTCAAACTTTCCAGAATGTTGATAATCATAATAATCATTTTTAGGGGCCAGAGTTAAAATGAGCTACAGGAAAACAAGAAAGAGTCCAAAATCTTTGGTGACTCTAGCACTTAAGTTCTCGGTATAGAGTGTCTAGTTAGACCTACCAATCTCACTCACTACTCAACCTAGAACTGGAACCCCAAACTCGATAAAACCAATAAACAGGTCTATGGGATAAAAAGGTACAGTTATTTAGCTATCTTTTCCCGCCAAGTCTACACATGCGGTTGTTATGTGCTGGTGAGTTGATGATAACTCATAGAAAGCCTATAAGGCAGAGGACAACTGCTCCCCAGGCTTGCCAAAGCTGTGACTTATGGAAGTTGCTTGTCACATCTTCTTCCCCAAGAGGAGCTGGTGGGTTCAAAGCATGAACTTGACGGAGGGACAAATCACTGAGCAGCAGAGGCTCCTAAGGCTACACATAACGCACTGTGTTCTAGACTCACCATGAACCGACCAGTAAGCTCGCGATGAATCTGTCACTAGATTCTCTGGTGACGGTAACAACACTGACTGAGATACTATCGATCCTAGGAAATAATAAAGCGAATTGATTAACCTGAAATTCACCTTCATTGTAATATAAAAAGTGTTTGACATGATATACATTAAGTTGTAGAAACAATTCTTCCTTTTGTTCCACCTTTTGAAATAATTATTCCATGACAATGTTTTTAACCATAATAACTAACTGTTGTAAATGGTGTGGCAATGAACCTTCATGTGCAGGTTGTTGTTTGAGTCTCTGATATCAAGTCTTTGTGGTACATACCTAGGAGTGGAATTCTTGAGTCATATGAAAGTTATACTTTTAGTTTTTGATAACAACTTCCACACTGTTTGTCAGAACAGCTGACAGCTCTACGAATTTTTTGTTCCTATCAATGACAGGCTTCTAATTCTCTCACATCCTCATTGACATTTGCTAGTTTTCTATTTTTTCCTCTTTATTTTTTAAATCACAGTCACCTTCGTGAGAGGAAAGTGGGGTCTCATTGTGGTTTTGAGGACTACTGATGTGGAACAACTTTGCAAGTGCTTATTAGTCAATTGAATGTCCTCTTTGGTGAACTGCCTATTCAAACCTTTGCCCATTTATGACTGAGTTTAATTTTTGTTGCTAGGTTGTTGATATTTCATATATGTGTGTGTATATATATATATGTAATTAGATCCTTATCTGCAATATGTTTTTTTTTAAATTTTGTTTCCTTTTTTTTTCGGCATCACTGCCCTCTGGTGGTCATGGGAGCTACCCAGCCTTGCTGCTGCTGGATTTGAACTGCCAAGCCAGTGGGTCGCAGTCCTGTACTCAACCACTATGCCACCAGGGCTCAGCCTGCAATATGGTTTTTAAAGATATTCTCTCAGTCCTAGCTTGTTGTTTTTTTTTTTTAACTTTTTTTGAAAAGACTTTTTACTTTTATGAATATTTTATTGTTATGGGTGTCAGTTGACACAGTAAATGAAATTCCCATTCAACAACTTGCTCACGAATGGTTTCATTAGTTATTATCCCCACAGTCCATCAGTACTCTTATTTCCACCTCCTCTGCCTGGTTTCTGTCCCTTCGGTTTTCCTGCAGTTTGTTGCCATCAACTTTGCTTTTGGGAAAACATTATCCATTTTGTCTCATATACCATATATACTCAAGTAGAAGCCGAGCCAAATATCAGCCAAGGCACCTAATTTTACCACAAAAACTGCATAAAAAATGTGCTGAAAAACCTCGGCTTATCCACGAGAATATACGGTAATCGATTGCTGAAAGGAGTTCCATGCAATACAGGTGTTGTTGCTTATGTTTGAGGCCAGTTCATTATTTGGCTCAAAGGTGACTTCTGGAGTTCTAATCATTAACTAATGAAGAAATCATGACTTAGATGGGGAGAAGCTATGGCTTGCATGAAAATCAGACACTTTATATTCTGTTTGGGGGATTAAGTTATAGGAAGATGTTTAACTGTTAAAATTTTCTTTGGCTTATGGAAAAATTAATTTGAATTACCAGAAAGTAAGCTAGCCATTAGTAATTTAACGATGCTTTGGAAATCAATAGCAAAAATAAAAAACTGATTCTAAAATAAAGACAGACGTCTCATCCACTGGGGTCATTTTTGCAAGACAACTTAAAGGTGTCTTCTTACCATTTGTGCAAATAAGTGAGCCCTGTGTGATCTCCTTTTCAATACCTTCAGGCTAATTGTTGGAAGAAAAAACAATCAAATTAATATATTATATAAATTCAGTATATTCATAAATTAGTAATAATGTTTAGAAGAATAAATCATCCATGAAGTTATCCCAGAGAATGAATCTATAAACTTTTGAGCCCCAGGATAATGGAGAAATGAATCATTTGATTTTACAAGCTTTGAAATGAGCTCAGTGCTTCTAAAATTAAAGCCAGGAGCTTTCTGAAAATCTCTCCAGGCTGCAAAATGAGTTCCCTCATTTTCAAGCATATTATACCTTTGACTCTAAGTATTCTCTGTATATTGAATGTATCGAGACTAAATGGTTATCCTTGGTCTATTTCCCTAAATATTTGATCAATATTTTGGGAGGTCCCTTGGCCAAGTGTCCATTCATCCTATCTCTAGGGGTGCTGAAAGAAATACATTTCCTAATGAAGATACCATTTGAAATACAGAGTTTCTCCCTAGTCCCATAGGTTTTTGTGTGAGGTTATACCTCTACCAGCAGTGGTTTGATCAGTGTATCTCTCCAGCCAGAGTTCGGAGCCAGGAATGATCTTTTTCCACAGACACGATGTTGCAAGGTTTCAGCAACAACTGTGAGGTTGACAGTTCCTTCAATGGCAAGAAACGAAAGTTACAGGAGACTACTTCTGAAGCAGGAGATTCAAAGAAGCAGAGACATTCGCACTCTAAGTTGTGTTAAATTGTAGATACAATAGACATTTCATGAAAGACAGAGGAATGTGTGACACCGAGCAAAAGAGCTTTTGAAGTCAGGATGCAATTCTAATTCCCAACCCTTGTTCCTACACAAATAGATGCTGAGTTGTGAAAGAAAAGAGGGGAGTGGCTTTGCGTTCCAGCTTTCCTCTCAGGGCACTTGGGTTTAATTCCATATATATATATATATATATATATATATATATATATATATATATATGGTTGTGAGGAATTTCCTCTTGCTTGAATCCACAATCAGTGTTCAGGGAACAGCAGTCAAGAGATGAAACAACTCATTGCCTTGGGCGAACCTCTATATTATTGAATCATATAAAGACCTCTTTATATTATTGAACAGCAAGGTTATTTTCGCTCTGAGGATTAAGGTGTGCATAACCCAAACTGTGGTACTTTCAGTTGCTTCCTATGGACGTGAAAGTTGGATATTGAATAAGAAAGACTGTAGGTTCCTCACAACTCACAATCCACACACACATATACACACATATATTCCCAGTGGATATATATATCCACCACCCATATATAACCACCATTTATCTGTCAAAGGAAGCGAGGCTGATAATGGACTCAGCAGGGGTGAAAGACAGACTAGGAAGAAAGGCTTGATGATCTACTTCAGATAATCAGCCAATTGAAACTGTATTTATCACCAGAGTGTGATATGCAACCCACCATGGAAGGGCACAAGACAGGACAGTGCTTCTTTCCACAGTGTATGGGGCTGCCCTGAGTCTAGGGTCGACTTGTCAACAGCTGACAATGTCCCTGTTAGGTGCTATCAAGTCAATCCTAAACTATAGGAGCTCTGTGCGCAACAGAAAGAAACACTGCCCAGTCCTGAACCATCTTCACAGTTGTTCGCACGTTTGAGCCCTTTGTTGTAGCCACCCATCTTGTCAATCCATCTTGTTGAAGGTTTGTCGTTTTTTGCTCCCCTTCTACTTTACCAAGGATACTGTCCTTTTCCAGGGACTGGTCTTTCATGTTATGCCTCAATTGTTGTTGCTCTTGTTAGTTACTCTCAAGTCAGATCAGACCCTTCGTGCCCCTATCTATGCTCAACAGGAACACTGCCGCCTCTCCACTTATCAAGTAGGATGTCTTCTCTGGAGACTCAGACAAAAGTCTGGGGTGATACAGTCTCACCACTGTCTCTTTGAAAGACATTCTTCCAAGAATGATTTGGTGGGTCTCTCATCAGTCTATGGTGTTTTTAATATCCTTACTAGCACCATAATTCAATTGCGTCCACTCTTCTACAGTCTTTCTTATTCAATATCCAACTTTCACGTCCATAGGAAGCAACTGAAAATACCACAGTTTGGGTTATGCACACCTTAATCCTCAGAGCGAAAATAACCTTGCTGTTCAATAATATAAAGAGGTCTTTATATGATTCAATAATATAGAGGTTCGCCCAAGGCAATGAGTTGTTTCATCTCTTGACTGCTGTTCCTTGAACACTGATTGTGGATTCAAGCAAGAGGAAATTCCTCACAACCTCAATCTTGCCTCCAGTTATCGTGATGCCCCTTTTTGGTCCAGTTGCATGGGTTTGGGTTTGCTCTACATGGAGTTGTAATAGGAGTAAGAATAGGTAAATGGAAAGAGCAATAGGAATAGATAAATGCTAATGAGCAAACTAGTTCTAATAGAGAAATAGTCCAACATAATCTATCAAGAGCATTTAAAGACTATTAAAACACACAGGAATTGAAATTTTTACCCAGTGTGAGGGGAGTAACAAGCCACGAGTAAGATTTTCTCTCACTGCCACATATGCAAACATTTTTATCTTCAGTTGGGAGAAGTCTGGCATGGTATGCATTAGATGACATCAGCACGGTATTGATCTGTGAGAGCCAGGCAAGAAAAGAGAGCAAGAAGATTCAATTCTTTCCATACATTTCCATAACAAAACTGTGCATGTCCAAAAGATGTGACAAACACACACACCGTGTGTCATTCATGTTGCGAGAAGCATGGCTTTGGAGCAAAGAGGAAACATGAAATGTTTTATGACATAATTAGGATAACCTGTTCTTATAGTAGATCTGCCGACCTTTGGCTAATTATTTTGTATAAAGCAGGGCAAAGCTATCACAAGAAGGAGCTCGGGGCTGCTCACCTTGGGATGGATGGTGCAACCCCCCCAGCTTCTCTACGTGAAAAGTTTTCATACAGACGCAGACTCTGAAACTCCATTGTGGGGTTGCTGTGAGTGAGAATTAACGTGGTGACAGTGGAGTGGAAGGTCTTACAGAACAATTCACTATGCTAGGGACTTTTTAAAAGCTTTGGCCAATCTGGGTTGATTAAGTTATCTTCCGTTTTATGAGCCTTAATGTCCTTTTCTAGTCTATAAGTGGGCTCCAATGTCATGGACTGCTCACCTTGTTGTTTATGTTATAGGAACCGTGCATAAATGATCTAGAACAACACATCCCTTTTCACACTCACAGATGATTTAACAAGCAAGAAAAAAGAATGCTTTCTTTAATGTGAGAATCTATTTTCCTACCAAAAATAAAAGGTTACCACCGAATGCCGCATTCTGGGAAATGGGGTATGTGTTGAACCACTGATTTGTTTTAAAAAACTGTTATCAGATGAACAAGGAATATAATGATGAAGTATCTCTTGGCATTTTGGATGTTGGGGTGGAGGAGCGTACTATATTAAAAATCATGTTGAAGCAAAAGATGAGGCAATAAGACATACCGAACCCAAAGCTGGACAAATTCACTGCTGCCCGGTTGCTTCTGACTCATAAAGTCTCTGTAGATCTTTGGAGACTATAAATCACCTTTCTCCCAGAGTAACTGGTGCTTTTGAACAGAAAAGCTTTCAGGGAGCTCTCAATCAGAGTGACTGGGGGGTTGGAACTGGAAGTTTGTTGTTACCACCTTATCGCTTACTGAGAACACTACCACAGCTTAAAGACTGGAAATTTTTTTACAAACTTACCCACATCTACGGGTGCTTTCTTGGCTGGTAGTTTGGGCTTTTTTTTTTTTTTTTTTTTTGCATTAAACCATAAAAGGGCTTACGTCTCATCAACTTTTTATATTTATAACTTTCAATTTTTAAATATAAAATGTCTTACATTATGAAACAATATTTTAATGCATGCAGAACATTATGACTTTTATGAACATAATCTTCATGAAATTAAAAACTTGTAAAAATAATCAACATAATCCATATTACTTTGAAAAACTGTAAAAGTAAATACAGTATATGAAACAAAAATACATTTTGTTCCCCAGTGTTCATTTGGTTCATATGGCAGTGTGCAAAAGATGAAAATAGTAACTATTTGATGTAATCAAAATGCACTAAAATGCTAAATAAACAAAAAAGACCAGGAAGACAACCGAGTTTGATACATTCACTACCGATGTAAACACCTAAATAGACGAAGTAGTGAAAATATATACAAGCAGGTGGCATCTGAAAACAGTGTGTACAAATCAAGAGTAATCTCTTTATCCATCCGTAACCGATGGCATGCGAAACGCGAGTAAACTTTGGATCCGTAAAGATCATGAAATCATTTCAGATACTACTGCAATGTATTATTTAGATAAAGGTTAAAACGGGAAGATTAGACTCAACTGCTAATTATTTGCTCTGTAGTGGTCAAAGCTTTTCCTTTGCATTAGTTCATTCCTCACAAACCCCAGACAAATATATGCTAGTCATACCCTTTGACATGCTCATTGGGTGTGGGGGGGGGGTGGGTCACAGGGTTCTGTGATGGTGCTCTTGGTTGCTCGTCAGCCAGTGCAAAGGAGAAAGATGTGGTCTGTCTAAATAAAGATGATAGCCTTAGAAAGGTTATGATAAAGTGACCAGATTTTTCGTTTTTAAGGGTTTTTTTTTTTGGCACCACTGCCCTCTGGTGGGAGTGGGAGACTCAGCCTTGCTCCTGGAGAGCTGCTGCTGGATTTGAACCACCAACTCTGTGGGCCGCAGTCCTCCCCTCAACCACTACGCCACAGGGGCTCAGTCCAAGTGACCAGATTTTAACATTGGTAAAGTGGAATGCCATTTGTGGAGATGGGGGTGATAGAGGGGGTTTTCCGGACTTTTTTAAAACGTGCAGGACACGGGAAAAATTTATTGAAAGCAGAAGTGTCCCACCAAAAGTGGGACGTCTGGTCACTTTAGATGGGGCACTAAAGTTCCTATGAATCATAATCCACTCAATTGCAACAGGTTTGGTTTGGGTGACATAATTTAAGTGTGTTTTGTAACTAATCCAATCCTTTATCTGCTGCAGAACTGCTGCCTTTCCATACCTATTACCCAGCAGTTAAGAGCCAAGGAAACCACTAAATACCATAAATATGCATATTCTCGGATAGTCTAATAGTGAACGATAAGCAGATTTAAAATCAAATTATAATATCCAGTCTAGCTATTAAATAAATCCCTCTGCTTTTAGAGGGTCTTGTGCGTAATAGACCCTCCTTGGATATGTTGAAGATCTTTATCTGGTCATTCATTTCCACAACTCTCCCGCACACACACACACACACACGAATGGAACATAATTACATCATAGAGTTTGTCTTTGTTTTTTTTTTATATTCAGCCATTCAGATATATTAATTTATATTTCAAAACTACATGCTGCACGACGTTTTCAAAACCAACAGCAAAAAAACCCAACTCTGTTCCCTCACTGCCATCTAGTGGTAGCATCGACTCCTCTGGGTTTGAGACGCAGTCTTGGGGGAGGAGAAAGAGAAAGCCGCCTGGCACTTACAAAGTCCCACAGAAATCCAATGTCCAGATGGTCATGTGTACGGAAAGACGTGGCTATTTACTAAGAAGTCTGAGGCCATACCTGAACACATCCATCTAGGTGATTGAAGACACTGGCCTTCAGAATGAACGCTTCTCCTCGCACAACCGAGTAGGGCAGAGCGAGGTCCACAAAGAAGGGCTGGAAGGCGGACAGGGAGACCGTCGGGGAGAGGCCAAATCCAGCTGTATCATCGAGGCAGAATCCATTGGCCTTCCACTTTGTAATGCTATCAGGGACAGTAAGAGGAAGACTGGCTTTCCCTGTGGAGCTGAAGGAGAACATTCTGATAACCTTGAAGAGGGGAGCCACACGCCACCCTCCCGCCCCCACACAAACAAAATTCAATTCTGACTCTGAGAGACCCTAATTAGAGACCACCACAAGGAATCCACGGAAAAGGGAGCAATCGCCATCTACTAGGGGAATAAGTAAAAACGTGTTGGTACGACAGCTCCCCTTGACACACGTACAGAATTAGAATTAGACAAGGCGTGCTTAAACATCTCTCCGCAATACACCGCTGCCAACCATTTTCTAATCGTGCTCTGGTTTCCATTCGTGTGCCTTTAAAAAACAACCCCACCCCCCTCCACGAACGGCCCAATCGAAACAGTGGCTGCCCGTGACGTCATCGCGAGGTGACGGCATCACGCTGCCCGTTCGAGCGCGCCTGGGCAAATCACAGCGAGTCGCTCTGCCGAGGGGGCGGCGCCGCGTTCGCAGACGCTTGCCCGACTGGCGTTAGTGCTGGCGGAGCGCTCGCCGGGCAGCCCCGCCGTTTCTCTTGCTCTGCTTTCGCTGAGCGTAAGCTGTGGACCGTGCAGGCTTCTTTGGCTCGCGCGAGAAGCCCAGCTTATTGTCGGCAGGTCCCTGGAGCAACCAGCAAACGTGTCATGGGACGGACATCCAAGGGCAAGCAGGATGCTAGTGACCCCCTGGCTCCGGAGAACGGCTGGCGCGCCCGCAGTGCTTTTAAGCTACTGCAACTCGAGGACGAATTCCAGCTCCTCGAAGGGGTGGTGCGCGCCGTCGACCTGTGCGCAGCCCCCGGCAGCTGGAGCCAGGTGCTGAGCCGGAAGATTACCGATGGACACGTGGTGGCGGTGGACCTGCAGGAGATGGACCCGCTCCCCGGTGTGTTGCAGATCCAGGGCGACATCACCCAGCTGTCCACGGCCAAGGAGATCATTCAGCACTTTGAGGGCTGCCCCGCAGACCTGGTGGTGTGTGATGGGACCCCGGATTTAACTGGCCTCCACGATGTGGATGAATACATGCAGGCCCAGCTCCTCCTGGCAGCTCTGAACATCGCCACGCACGTCCTGAAGCCAGGGGGCTGCTTTGTGTCCAAGATCTTCCGAGGCCGGGATGTGACGCTGCTCTACAGCCAGCTGCGTGTCTTCTTCTCCAGTGTGGTGTGCGCCAAGCCCTGGAGCAGCCGTCACTCCATCATTGAGGCCTTTGTGGTCTGCCAGGGTTACGACCCTCCTGCGGGCTTCCTACCAGACCTGTCCAAACCCCTATTGGATCACACTTACGACCCAGATTTCAACCAGCTGGATGGCCCCACCCGCATCATCGTGCCGTTTGTGCCCTGTGGGGACCCGAGTGCTTATGAGGCCGAGCAAAATTACCCACTGGAACTCGAGGACGACTAGGGGTCGTACCCTCCGCTCAAAGCAGCCTCCCATCTCCACCGCACAAAGAGGCCTGTGCGCTGAAGAAAAAGGGGTAGCTGCTAGAGAGACCCCGTTAGTATAGTTGATATGTTGCTCCCACCCCTGGGCTGCCCCATCCTGTCACATCCCAACAGCTTTTGAGGCGGAAGACGGTGCAAAGACTGTTTGTTCGCCTTAATACATGAAGCTAATTGAACTCAAAAGCTGTTCGTGGTCAGGAGAGCCGGAGTCGACATTGGTGAATTTGTTTTTTAATACCATCTTCTCGCCAACAGGTCCCGAACGTGCTGAAGTCTGCCTGCACCCACAGTGGGAATTCTAGAGTGAGGGCTTGCCTCTTCTCTAGGTGCATCTTTCCAGGTGTGTCCTAATCATGCCCAGAGTTCACCCCCAAACTAGGAGTTCTGAACCAGGACAGAAGTCAGGTATTTATGCACTTCATGAAGTAAAGCAATGCATCTTGATTTTCATTAGTAACTGAATTCTATTGCACTTCCAGTTATGGAAGGTGGCAGTAAGTCACAGTAAGAAAAGTGCTACTTGCAACTTTTTCACCGCTACAAATTGAATATCTTCTATGTTACATGATTGCAAGTACCTCACAATGTGACCTTGTGATGTGATACTAGTAAGGAAGTCCATATATAACTATATCCCCCCAAAAAACAAGAGCAAAACAAAGAGTGACTTTGGAGGGCATCTGCAGGACCAGTTAAATTCAAAGCAGAGGGATAAACTCAGAAAATGGTCATATCATGACTTAAAGTATTCCAGAGGGGTAAATCTGGGTAGGTTTTCTTAAAGCACACAACAGTCATGGGGCTTATGAACAAGTTCTAAGAAAATGGAAAACCGCATTGGTGAGAGAAAGAGCAGGCTGGTTGAGACAGATTTGTTTCCATCACAATATTTCCATCACAATATCCTTGCTTATTCTTCAAGGATAGCGGGGGCTGTCCAATGAGAATTTCATAGGGGAAGATTATACCATTCACCCTACGGTATTCATCTCTCCCCATTCAGACTTCTTCTCATTCTCCAAACTCTACGAACAGTTAAAAGGAACATTATTTGAGTTCCCTGAGAATCCATAAATTTTTGACATAGTTTAAATTGAAGAGGGTGGAAAGGGGGCTGGAGGTAGAGAGATATAACCACCACCTTCAAAAGTGTTTAGATGTAGGGGAAAGGTTGAGAAACAGGAAATTTACATTTAGATACTTGTGTTTGATAGGTTTCTGTGATTATGTAGCAATGTTTTTTGGCTTTCTCTCTTAGGTAATTACTATCTATTTACTCAGGTAATTACTATTTATTTACTATTACTATCTATTTACTATCCTTTAACTCCCACTCGGCTAAACTACAGTAGTCAGATCTTCCTTCTTCCTCCCCTTGCCCCTGCGTTTGGCTCCTTGTCATTCCTCATCTGTGTCGTGAAGTGCCAGAGTTGATGTGGACTTATAGGAATCGCGTGTGGCAGGCTAGAATGACTGCACAGGGTTTTCTTGCTGGAATCTTTAGGAGAGCCTATCACCAAGTCTCACTGCTGGAAAGCTTGATGAGTTTAAACCACCGCTGCCAAGGGCTTAGCTTTATACTAAGGGCTCCTTTTTACCTATTTACAAAGAAGGTATGTTTCCCATACACAGAAATGTGTTTAGTGCCTGTTTCCCTAGCCTTAGATCTACTGTAGAGTGTGTCTGGCTGGTAATTCTGAACTCTTCTCCTTTTACTCTACTCAAATTTGTTTCAATGAGTTCCTTTTTTTATGATCCCTCCTCACAAAGTACAAATTAGTGTAATAGTTGACCTTAATTTTTGATGTACTTATGAATACTCATTTATCTCTATGTATATTGGTTGTTAACTTCAATGTATTGAAATTTGGGGGGATAATTAAGATTTAATTAAGATAATTAAGTTAATGGCTTGTTCAATTTATTGGAGATGCATAAATCCTCAATTAGTTTGGAGACCCTGTGTGGTGCAAATGGCTGATGAACTTAGCTACTAAGTGAAAGTTTGGAGATTTGTGTCCATCCAACAGGTCATTGGAAGAAAGGCCTGAAGACCTATTTCTGAAAAATCAGCCACATAGTAACAGTTACCTAACTAGCAAATTTAAATTACTTATAAATGATTATTTTGGACATACTTAGTCATTTTTAGTGATAATTTTAGAAATATGAGCCTTATAATACAGTTTTCAAGTGAAAAATATTTACATTAGCCTTATTTTTGAATTTCTTAGGGTAGCTTCTTAGGCATTTCCCCCACTTCCCTTTCTTCTTCCACCCTCCCTTTGTATCTTTTACTCCCCGCCCCCCAGCTGTTCTTATATCTACATATTGGTCTACATATTGTTACCTCTCCTCTGCTCTTTCTCTTTTACTTTTATTTATTTATTTTTTTTTTGGGGGGGCATCACTGCTCTCCGGTGGTGGGAGTAGGAGGCCCAGCCCCACTGCTGGAATTGAACCTCCGTCCCAGTGGGCCGCAGTCCCGCGCACAACCACTACGCCACCAGGGCTCAGCCCTCTTTCTCTTTTACTTTTGTATGCTTTTATTGAGAACTATTCTCATCAATTCATACAATAGAAAACAAAAAAATTTTAGTCTGTTTTATGGACTCCAAATTGACATTTCTCCCAACAAAATCATCTTATTATAGAAACAAATAATAAAAGTGACACTAAGAAAAGTAAAGTGAAAATAAAAGAATAAAGAAGGTGAAAGGAAGAGAACAGAGGAGTTAAAAATTAGTCAGATTCTGCAGAACCTTTCTAATTTTCTGGCTTTTGGACCAGGTATTTTCATATCTCAAACACTTTAGATTCAAATTCCTGACTGAAGTCAAAAGAAAAAAAAAAGCTTCATAAACCCGATTTAAAAACAAACAAACTCACTCAGTTGTGATAAGATTCCAAACCCAAGTTTCAGGAAACAGTTTTCGCAGAGTGTGAGTATAAGATGGGGAAGACTTTAAACCAGTGAAATGTTTAGTACTCATGTCACTGCCCAGCCCACTTGAAGTTGTTGCTAGAAGAAGAAAAAGCACAATATCAAAGGCTATTATGTAGTTAAAAATGTCATATTTAGCTTCAGCAACTAAACTTGTTTTGTGGATGATTTCATACTGGTCATTTATTGCATTATTGCTATGTCTCAGTCACTGTTGTAAAAGATTTTTTACTTACTTTAACTCATTTAATCCTTAATAATAACTTTTACTGAAGTTTGAAGGCCCCCCTTTAATGAATAATGTATTATGTTACAAATCTTTACTCAAAGTTAGCAGAAATATACATTCCACTATCATGTCATTGACATTTTTATATCCTACCTTTATAAACACATTAAACATAATAAAGTAATGTAGCATCCTGTAAAACAAAACACTAAAGATAAATTAAAAGTTCCATTCGGCTTCCAGCCACCAATCTAACTTTGCATTTCTTCCATGTTTCTGTCGAAAACATAAAGCAGTGTTTTGTATCCTCTTTTAATTTAAAAAATAGTAGTATATTTATTATTAGCACTGTAGGATTTTTTTCCCCATCAGCATAATGTTTTTCAGGTATATGTTGACACAAATATCTCTATTCCTTTATTTCTAATGTCTTTTGTTGAACCTCTTCCTAATTTTTTATTGTATGAAATTTTAGTTATTTTCACTTCTGGAGGCCTGGGAGCCTACTGGCGAGGCACTTGGCTACTAGGTGAAGTGTTACTGAAGTCTGTTGTGGGAGAGAGCTGGAGCGATCTGCTTTTTGTAAAGACTGGCAGCCCTGGAAACTTAAGGGTGATTTCTGCCTCACTGGGTTGCTATGGTCAGCATTCATTCAATGACGGGATCTCTATGCCTCTCTTGATGGGTATAATTTAACTTCTTCTGCAGTGCATGTTCTTGCTCATTTTCACATACAGAATTTTTTTTTTTTTTACAGTGTTCCATTTTTATTTCTCATTTTCTAGTTAGAGTTACTTTAGTTATTTTCCTGGTGGTTATCATTGTAGCCAAAATGAACACATTAAAAAAAATATAGTTTGAATTAATACTAACTCTATTTCAATGGTATACAATGTTCTACTTTTATACAGTTTCAGCCCTCCTGCTTTATGCTACTGTTTTATCCACTGTGTTCACTGACATATTTGTAATGGTTAATATATACATTTGCCTTTAAATTTATTTAGGCATATAATTTATCAGGCAAAACTAGCCTTCAAAAATGAAAGCATCATGATAGGTGCATGCCCCGTGAAAGAAACACAGAAGAGAAGTGCTAAAGCAAAGTGTGGTGAAGAAATGAGAAGGTGCTCAACTGTTAGATAGAATATTGTCTGAGGTCTTAAAGGCTTGTTTCCAAACAGCCATCGTAGTAAGATGTCGACTAAGTGCACATGAAAATCTGTGACCCAAGGATTTTAAATTATATAATGCAAAATCAAAAGAGGGAGTATCAGGCTTTAATTTGTGCGATTCTAGTCTCTAGAAGGCTATGGATGACAGGGAAAGCCCAGATATACTTGTGAGGGCTGCAGAGGAAATAAGCCTCTGGTGATTTCCCTCATCATGGAAGGCTGGGAGTAAGCTGGTTACCAAACAAAGTACTGGAAATGATAAACCTGGCTTGAACAGGTAAAACCTTGTCACTTGATCCTCCGTCTGATACACTTTAGACATGACCTGTTTTTCTGTGTATGCTTTTGTAGATTGGGATTTATATCCGATGTGTTTTGTCATTGTGGGTTGCCCTCTTGAATTTTTGTTACATGTGTTTTAGCATATGAAACCTAGGATTGATGAATTTATAGAGAAAAGTAGAATAAGTTCTTGGAGCAGAGGGGTGGGATGGGGGGCGGGGAGATAACTCAGTGGGAGGGGGTAAAGGGGAACTAATCAAGGAATTCAAGAAGGAAGAAAATGTTTTGAAATATTTGTAGAAGCAATTATACAATGCTGCTTGGTGTTATTGAACCTGGACTAGTATGATACCTGAAATAGCCAATAAAATGATTTTGAAAACAAAAAAGAGTTTGTAGTGACTTCACATGCAAGAAAGTCTTAGAGTTGGGATAAAATAAAAGGACCCTAGACAGTAGCTCACAGCTATAGGAAAAGAACATTGGTAAAGGTGACCACGTGAGCATGGGTAAATATGTGGGCCAACAGTTTTGCCTGATATTGGTGGATAGTTTATTTTTTATATTCCTATCAGTACTATGAGTAGGTCCTCATCCTGCCTACTGATCACTTGGGTTGTTGATGAGAACCAAACCTACCTAATCATCAATCTCCGTGGACATCCTGTGGGCATGATGCAGAGAAACAGGAATGTGAAGATGGCACCGAACAGGGTCTCGTTTCACTCTGTTGTACACGGGCTTGCTGTGGTCTGTACCGACTTGATGGTACCTAACAATACCTCCAGGAAGGCCCAGGCCCGGGTGATCAGGAGGACACAGTACAGTGACCTACTCACAGTGCTGATTGGAATATTAAAAAATGAATAAACTATTAACCCAAGTCTGTTCTCTGTATCCTTTGTTTCTTTCTGCTTGCTACTTCAAGTTTATATTTGTCTTTTGACAGTTTGATTATAATGTGTCTGTATGTAGATATTGACATATTATATCTTACTTGGAAGGGAATAAGTATTGTGGATGTGTGAATTTGTCTTCTCAACTCTGCCATTGTTTCTTCAAATATTCTTTCTTTTTCTCTTCATCCGTACTGGGACTCTGATTTTGTATGTGTTGAAACAGTTGATTGTACCCCATAGACATTTTTATGTTGTGTTCATTTTTCTTTATGCTTCCTTTGGTGGAAAATCACACTTTTTTTGAGTTCACTGGTTTTGTCTAATTGTTCAAATCTGCTGGTGAAGCCCTCGCATGAATTCTTCTTTTCAATTAATAGTCTTTTCAGCTTCAGGATTTCTATTTGTTTCCCTCTAATAATTTTTCTCTATTTACTTCCATTTCTATTTGTTTATACATTGCTTTGGTTTTCTTTTCTTTTTTTCTCCCTAGTTCCTTTTGGAAATTCAAATATACTTTTTGAGACAGGCAATGTAAGTCTCGGTTTTTTTTTTTTGTTTGTTTGTTTTTTTTGTTTTTTTTAAGGCATCACTGCCCTCAGGTGGTGGGAGTAGGAGGCCCAGCCTTTGCTCCTGGGAGCTGGAATTGAACCTCCAACCCAGTGGGCCGCAGTCCCGCGCACAACCACTACGCCACCGGGGCTCAGCCCAAGTCTCGGTTTTATAAATGGAAAGTGAGTGCCTTCTTGGAGGTGTTGGGAGGTACCATTAAGTGAGTACGGTATCACAGCAAACCCGTGTACAACAGAATGAAACAAGTCCCCGTTCTGCGCATCCTCACAATTGTTCCAATGTTGGTTTGCTAGTCTGAGAGTAGGCCATACATTTCTGTTTCTTTGCATGCCTCAAGTTTTTTTTAATTGGAAACTGTCAGTTTTAACATGCTAAAACTCTGTCAGTCAGATTTTTTTTTCCTTTCAGGATTTGTGTTGCTTGTTGCTGTATGTTTATTTGTTTAATGGTTTAAATGAACTCTTTAGAAGTGATACTTTTTCATAGGTGACTTTTGAAATCTGTTAGTTGAGATGTGACAGTTACACCTAGGTTGCTAGAGATTTTTTAAAAACAGCATTTAAATTTCCTTAAAATTAAAATTATATATATACTTATACAACATTCATTTGGAAGTTATAAAATTTTGACTATTTTCCAGAGTTCTGTCAAAGTTGATTTTGACAATTTTTTATTATTTGCTGGGCTTTTCTGTGAAAGGATAAGTCTTCCAGTTCCCTAATTTGCCCTTTTGGGGCTCCCATGCCATTTAAAGTAATTTAAATTAATTGCTTAATCTTTCCACACTAATTTCCATATATCACATATTATTTACCAAGCTGTCATGAACACAGTTTACTATTCCTGAGATTTCTGCTTCTCTTAGCAATCAATTTGTACCACTCTGCCCTGTGACTACATTCCCTTAGTTAAGAGTTTTATAGAGGATATTGCTTCACTATTGATGGGCTTTAAGTCCCCAATCTGTACTCTCTCTCATATATAATGGTATAATTTTTAGTTCTTTGATGCCTGACTCAGGGAGGAGATGAGCCAGTCAGGGTACAGTGTAGCAATAATGAAATATGCAACTTTCCTCAAGTTCTTATGCTTCCTCCCACCCACTATTATGATCCCAATTTTACCTTACAAATCCGGCTAGACCAGGGGATGGACATTAGTGTGGATAGAAGCTGGAGACATGGGGAATTCAGGACAGATGATCCCTTCAGGGTCAGTGGTGAGAGTGGTGATACCGGAAGGGGAGAGGGGAGATGGAGTAGAGAGGGGGTACCAATTGCAGGGATCTACATGTGACCTCCCTGGGGTAAGGACAGCAGGGAAGTGGATGAAGGGACACATCGAACAGTGTATGATATGACAAAAGAATAATAATTTGTAAATTATTAAGGGTTCATGGGGTAGGGGTAATAGGGAGGGAGGGGAAATATGGGGAGCTGATGCCAAGGACCTTGAGTAGGAAGATGTTTCGAGAATGCTGATGTCAACAAATATACAAGTGTGGTCTGCATACAATGGATGTACGCATTGATCATGATAAGAGTTGTATGAGTCCCCAATAAAATGATTTAAAAATAAAAGCAGCCACCAAAAAAAAAAAAACAGTTTTATAGTGGGGTGAAGCTGCGGTTTTATATTTTTTCTTATAGTTTTTGTCTATTGGCTTTTCTTTGCATTGTGCCTTCATAATTCTTGTCTAGTTTTGAACTTTTCTAGAAGTTGTTTTGAATAGTTCTAGGCTTCTTTTAAGACTTGGATAATCCGGTCACCTATTCATAGCCTGTATTTCCCCCTTAGCTTGTTTTATTAATACTTTTAATTAATACAATTAAATGAAAAAATAAGGACTTGGGTCCAAAATGCTTGGACCACAATCACATTCTTGACAGCTACTGGGTTTCATTTGGCAAGTTATTCCTTTGTGCTTCACTTTTGGCACCAGTAAAGGGGAGATCCTATTCTATATGTTGTGAAGAATAAGTGGATTAAAATATATAAGAGGTAAATAACATTGCTTGATGCACAGCAACCATTAAATTTTAGCTCCCAGAGTACTTATAAAATCCACAATTATATTGCTTGTATAGTATTTTGATTCAATATAAACTCATAAGCATAAAGACTTCTCTGCTTTCTCTTTTGTATATTTATAAGATTTGATATTGCAGGAAATATTTTTTTTTCAAGAAATTTTTGCCTACTTTCCCAAGTCTTCAATTTATATCATACAGGAAAAGAAATAGCCAGCTGCTACCTGAACCTCATATTATATTAAGACTCACCCAAGTTTTCTTCAACACTGTATGGAGGGTACCTGGAATACTTGCACAGTTCTGGTTTCCGGTAATGAGAGTTGGTAAGAACCTTTAATCCCAGTGCCTTTCAAGACAAAGAGACATTTTAGATAATGTAATATTCTACAGCTGCAATTTGAACACCCCTTTTAGTTATTTAAATATTTTTCATTCCCTTCTTTAATTCATCTGAAATGTCACAAATTCATCTGAAATCTTCCATGACATTTTCTAAGTTTTATATTTTCAATTGAAGCATTGATGCTATAAAGGATTTAATTTTACTTACGCCCCCCAATCAATACTTATGAAAGTAATAGTCAAGAAATAAAAATGATGTATTGCATTTGGCAAGTCTGTTGCAAAAGACCTCGCTAAAGTATTAAAAAGCAAAGATGTCCTTTTGAGGACTCAGATGCACCCCACTCAAGTCATGGTATATTCAACTGCCTTCCATGCATGTGAATACTGGACAGTGAATAAAGAGGACTGAAGGATCGATGCATTTGAATTATGGTGTTGGTAAAGAATATTGAACTTACTAAGGACTGCCAGCAGAGCAAAACAAGTCCATTTGGGAAGAACTACATTCAGCATGCTCTTTAGAAGAGAAGGTGGTTAGACTTTGAGCCATGACCCACGTACTGAGGACATGCTATCTGGAGGACTTGTCCCTTGAGAAGAAAACTGTGCTTGGTAAAGCCGAGGGTCGGTAAAAGACAGGAAGACCGTCAATGACATGAACTAACATAGTGGTTGCAACAGTGGTGGTGAGGCAGGTGCAAGACTGGCCAGTATTTCATTTTGTACGTGGGGCTGGTATGTATCGGAAATGACTCAGTATTTAACAAGAGCAACATTTTTAATTCCCTGTGTTTCTATTATTCTAATATGCTATTCCCTTTTTCTTATTGAATAGCTGTTTAATGGAAATATGTAAACAAGAAGGGAAAATATAAAGGTTCATGTTAGATACTACGCAATGCCTGTGTGGTATAATCAGCTAATAAGCCTGGCTACTATCCCGAAGCTGGAGAGCCAAGTCTGCGAGATGAAGACAGAACTTTTCCACAATTATTATACTCTAAAATACTAAGCAAGCAATTTACCAACATTTAGTGTGCTAGCCATTCTCACTGAAACTCCCAACTTTATGAGGACTTTACATGATTCAAATTAGGATAGTGATCTGCTTCCCTCGAGGTCTATGGGTAGGATTTAAGAGTCATTGCCAATGACCCCTAAACAATATAGATCTGTTCACCTATCTCGGGAGTCTGAAGTCCCTCCTTATCACATCTCTCTCCTCTTAGTCATGAGTCATCCCTAAGCCATTATCATCTTATAGCCCTTAAGACAGCCCCCACTCATGGCATGACCTGACCAGTGACTAGAGAAATGATGTGTCCTGTAAGGCTACTTAAGTGGGGAAAAATAATGTTCGTGACCATCACTCCTGACCCTACCTGCTGACCCTGAGTGCCGGACACTATCAGCTCCTCACCCTCATCATGTAACTCCCTCCCTCTCCATCTCCACGTGGACTACCATACGGGGCAGAGGTGAGCATGCTACCCTGAAGTGATGTATATCTGACTCTTATTGTTACTTCCTTTCTCTCTGTCAGGATCTCTATATCACTATTATAATAAATAGTAATTATCACTGCACAGCTGCCTGTTGAACTCTTACTGTGAGTATATCAGAGGATCGATCACCCCCTGATGCAAGTCCACCTAAGAAGAAAGGCCCGAGATCTTCTCTGCCATTGAGACCCCAGTGGAAAATGTTTCTGCTCCAACACACATGGAGCTGAATGGGGGTGGGTTCATGGACAACTGTTTCTACTTTTAAAAGGTATTCAATACTTGAATTAGGCACATTTTTGTTTTGTGGTTGCAATAAGAAAATCCCATTTGTAAATACTTTAAAATCTATATACCTTAAAATAACTTTAATTTGAGGGTGAGTGGGTATAGAAACAAAAGATTGGGAATTTATATTAGACACCCAGTACATAATGCATACAATTATATCAGGAATATGGGTCATTTTTTCAGGAAATAGGTTTTCTGAATGATAAAGGACTTGGAGAATTCTTAGCTAAAATACATATATAAAACTTGTATTTTCATGCTAGTTATATTTGTCTCACATATTCATCACTTTAACAATCATTATCTTACCTTCACAAGGTCATAGGTATCTTTCCCAAAGTCAGCCCATTCAGGTGCGTAATAAATTCCATTGTGAAGAATTTTTTCATGTTTAAGACATGGATCTTTAGGGCCATCCTCTAAGTTAAGTCCTTTAAAATAATAGCCATATAGTTGCCTGTAATATAGCTCATTATATACCTAAATAGAAAAGAATAAACTATATTTTCATGGAAATTAGTTCTCATATAAACTTTAGATATGGAAATCTTTAGGAAGTTTGTCATATCTATTCCAGTTATTAGAAAAGTATAGGACCACAAAGCTCTAAACATTTCGAAATACTTTATCAGTTGATAAAATACCAGTTTTGGCTTATATTGAAATCAAAAATTGGTGAGACAGTTGAATTTGAATAATTTACACATGAAGTTCTCAATATTCGTCACTCATTCAAGATCATTGTGTTACTTCTTTGCTTTACTGACTCCTCTCTGAACCCAAGATGTGGATACTATGTTAATATTATAATTAATAAAATTAATTTATAATTCATAAAATCACATAGCACATATCAGAATATTTTGTAGACTGCCTGTCAAATAGTAGACATTCAATAAATGTTATTTATTTAAAAATTAATTGCTTTAACCCTAAAGCAATTCATGTACTCAGAGAAAATAGAGTTCATTTTACACATCTAAACTTTTAGATATTTTTTTTAATCCCATTTGTACTCTAGCCAGTCTCTTCATTGCCTAGTTTATATACATGTTTCTGTTGTTAGCTACACACGAAATAAGCAAACCCTCTGTGATCGTGTCAGGACAACCCTACAGAACAGGGTAGAATAGCCCGGAAAGTTTCCAAGTTGCAAATCTTTACAAAGCTAACTGCTACCTGTTCCTCCCTTGGAGAAGCTAATGACCTACAGGTTAGAGGCTGAGTGCTTAACCAGTGTGCCACCAGGACTCCTGTAAAACTATACCAGGGCTTGGCAAACTCTTGAGACCAAATTGCTAATCCTGTCGCTCCTAACAACTTTAAAATCACTCAAGAGTCTTAAATATGTTTTTCCAAACAAATGAAATCACCATGATCTGAAATGACAACCTTCAAATGTTTTCAATGTGACTTCAGAGCTGAATGCTCACACAGAGAGCCGCCTGTGGTTTGCGAGCCAACCACCGAAGTATGCCATTGTTGACAAATACAGTTTGGTATATTTACTCACACTTTGTGCTGACAGCTGATTATAATTCTGTAATAACAGCATACTTTCATCTATCGCCCAAAGGGCACAAAGAGAGTTTGAGGCAGCTGAGACATGAAGGCTGACATTGGATCCTGGTAAAGTGTTTTCTTGAGAGAACTTTAACTTGACCTGAAAGTAAAAAGAGACAAAAGGCTATGGAGGTGGCAAGTCACATGAGAAGAGTTACCTTTGAGGCTACGTTCAGAGTCATCAAACATACACAATGTGGGAGACTCTCCTCAGGGATTTGCCCTTTTAATGGCAGCCATACTTAGAGAACTAAAACAATATTCTAAATGGCTGTCCTAATTCTGTCACTTTTTAATCCAAACCATTAACTTTATCATACTTTTTAAAAACTTGCATTCTTTAATGCTCAGAATAATGAGAGTGCAGTTAAATGAAGCATGAATCTGAATTCTTAGTTTTCTAACAATCAAATCAGAGGGTTTCATTCTTACCTCATTTCTGAAACATTTCTCAATTTCAAAATGGGTACTGTCAGCAATCATTTCTCCGCCAGGATGTAAAGTGTACACAAACATAGCTGCAGAAGGTGCTAACTCGATGCTAGTTTGTATAGGGATGAAAAATGTGCCTTTCCCGCCTGGGAAAACAAAGAGCAAATCCAAAAAAGTATCTTGGTAAAATTGTTCTGTCAATGAGCAGAAACCTACTAAGAGTTCTAGCCCTCTTACCCACTAACTAGCAAGTGAACAATATAACCTCTGATCTAACAACTCCCATAAAGAATAAAAAGGTCTAGTTGGATATCCCTTAAAGCTTCAAACTTCAAAGCTTTATTTTGTTGAACTTTTAAATTTTTCTGTTTGATTATATATCCTTGAGATCCTTTTTGGAAGAGAAAGAGAAGGACCAGGGACTTTACCTTATAATAGTGTGTTGAATATTAATCCCTGTCAATATTTATTAATTACTGTATTGTTTAGGTTTGTTCCCTTTCATACAACTTTGCATCTTTTTAAAGGGTGAGGTCACTAAATGAAGGAACAATAACATTTTAAAAGCATATGAAATACAGTCCAATTAATTCATGCTCTTTGCATTAAATCCTGTGCTAAAACTATGATGCTCACCAGGATTATTGATCTTGGCAGTATGCTGCCCGTGAAGGATAATTACACCTTTTGAAATCACCTGAGAATAAAAATAGGATAAAGTTTAGGGAATTGTAGCTACATTTCATTAAAGTATAAACTGTGATTTCTCCTGTGGACTTAACAATAACATTTAATGGATTCATCAGTAAATTCAAGGTTCCAGTAGTTGAGGTTATCATCCTAATAACTAGAAAAAATGAGTTATGATTAAATTAGTGAAAAGCAACTTAGTGTTCTACATTCTAAACAAAAAGCTCCCTCTGAGATGGTGACATACTTTTCAATCCTATTTATAAGTGTTGAATTACTCCTAAACTTACTCACTTTGATGGGAATAAGTTACACAAAAGCATTATTAAATGTCTCCTAATATCTGAAGTGACCTCTGGGAAATGAGGCTGCCTCCAAGAACTGATCATTTACCTCTACCTAAAATTGTGAAGAAAGGACAGTGGTTCCCCAGAAGAAGGTTTTTCTTCCCTCGCTCTTGTCAGCAAAGGAGTATAAATTTATATCATTGTACTCTGATCTCTAAAATTCAAGCAAAGACAGGAGACTTGGAATCTTTTAAGACAATCATTGCCTTTTATATTAGGATTTCAGAGCATTACTAAAAGAAGATGTGTTGACTTGGAGAGAATGAAAACTCCCATAAGATTATACAACCTGAAATTACTAGAGGTGACCATTCTACTCTGACCACTATTTCAGTGAACTCTAATTGTCAGGAGTGCCAGATTTGGGTAACAATCTGAGCAAAAAAGAACTGAGCTCTGTCAATTGCAAGATTTGCGTTAATGCAATAATGCATTTGGTGCTAAAACAGTTGCAAAGAGACATACAACTCATGAGTTTCTGAGGTGCTTTTCTGAGCATAGTTATATTTATTCTTCAAGTCTCAAAAGAGTGAGATAGGAATTATTATAACCAAGGCAAAGAGGTTGAGGTGTTTGCTCAAGTTCATAAAGTTCATTAATATAATTGATTCAGACTCCATTCATTCTAAAATATTGTACTGAGGGTTTCCTGTGTGACATGCACACAGGTGGAGGCTTTGGAATTTGGTGGGAAAATGGAATGAAAAGACAATCAATCACCCCCCCCCCCCCAAGCTTTTTGTGGTTCCTTTGTGCAATGGTAGACAAATCAAGCACAGTTGACTTTACAGAGGTTGCAGAGTAGAGGGGAGACAAGTGAATATCAAACACTGGCATGCATAAGTTAGGCACGTGGTAGATTTTTATAAGTGTTGTGAAGGGAAATGAAGTTCAGTCAGATCAATATGAAAGAGATCTTGAATGCTCTGGGAGATCAGGGAAGCTTTTCTTTGAAAGCATTTATTAAGTGAAGAATGGGACACAGGCAGCTGAGCTGGTGGTTGTAGATGAGAAAAAGAACCATTGGCAGAAGAGAAAGCATGGAAGCATAACTTGTCCCTCAAAATAAACGATGTCAAGTGCACTTGGAAAATCTGATGGGAAACTTTCAGGCACGAGAAAGGAATTTGGTATTAATTTTAATAACTAGAAAAATAAATACAGTTCCATTAGAGGAATGACATCATCCTTGTCATGCTTGAATATATATCCCCTATACAAAGAAAAAAAAAAGATAAAAATGAAAAGAATGAAAGGAGTGAGAAAGGAAGGAATAGAAGAAGAGGGCGAGGGACAAATGAAAGAAAATTAAAGAGAGGGGTAGGGGCGGGAAAATAAAGACAAAGAAAGGAAAAACAAATTACATTAGAAATTACATGTCAGCATCATCCATCTTTGGAATAGAAGCATGAGAAGTAATTGTATTGGTCTTATCAAAGCAGATGCGGGTCGAACCTAAGCTATTTCTAGAGGGATGAATGCTGATGAGAAAACCAACCATATCACTTCAAATGTCTGACTGGGATCACCTGACCACCTGCTTCAGAGGATGGTGTTAAAGAGAGATTGTGTGGTCCCAGCTCCAGAAATTCTGATTTTTCTAGTGGGAGGTGGAGTTAGAAATTCCCATTTTTAACGTGTTTCCATCTGACGTTGAGACTGCTAGTGGAGAACCACATTGTGAGAATTCCTGTCCTGAACTCTTCCTAGAGTGAATCATTTACTCTTCTGCCCCACCTTTGTGTATGTGTATGCTCTATTGCTACACGCAGGTCCTTATAAGGCAATACTTTGTCTCCAGTTTTACGATGTTCTCCTTCCATTTCCATTGTGTCTAATCCAGAATATGAAAATCACTCGACAGATGTTTGCTGACTGAAATTCAAGGTTCATTCATTCACCAATTTAATGAAGGGCCATGCATCCATTTTGAAAATGTAGAAGAGCAGTCAGTAATCCAGTAGACTCAAAACAATCAGTACTTTTCATGTGTCAGATAGTCCTGATGAAAGGACTTCATGCATGTGATGGCGCTTATTTCTCTAAACAACCCGCAATTAAAGTCATTTATCACTAGAGAAGGGCACCTTGCTTGGTAAATTGGAGAGAGGATGAGAGAAAACCCGCAGTGAGATGGGTTCATCTGATAGTACAACAATGGGCTCAATGATATCAAAGATCCTGGAGATGACGCAGGACTGGGCAACACTGTGTGATGATGGGTAAAGTCACTGTGTGGGGAAGCCCACGTGACAGCCACTGAGAACAGCAGAGTCCTGCGTGGCTGGTGAGTGTTAGAAGGATGACATAAACCCAGCTGGGTCCTAATGGGAAAGGGTGATGATGAAGATGGAAGGATAGGAAAGTGCATCAAGGTATGACCACTTGGTCTACCATGTCACTTTTTAAGAATATCTCAATTTAAGTTATGTCAGATACAGCTTTAATATTTACTTAGAACATCATGTTACGTGTAGGGCAAGTTTGAGAGTCCAGAAACTGGTTTTGTGGTGGGAGAATATTTTGTTTCCTACCACGTAATTGAAGGCCGCCTTGTAAGATTTGCTTTCCAAGCCCTCCACATTGAGAAGATAGTGAACCGTCACCCACTTCTTCTGGTTGCATCTTAGTTCCCCCGGCTCTGGGACAATCTTGAGGAAGCTTTTGGTCTGAGAGTAAAATCGTTGTATAAAGTGCTCAGACTGTGGGTAATGGGGTAATATCCAGCCATCAATCTTGCAGTTTTCACTGTCCTTGTAGGTTGCCTACACAAAGAATCAAATCGATATTTTAGGATAAGAGAAAGGAGAAATGAAATAACATCTGATTGGATGCTTTATTGTCATGCTTCTCTAGCTCTTCATGAACATTTTGGGTCACTGTTCATTAAGTCATCTAAATCTTAGTCTTCTAAGGAGCCCACATGGAGTAGTGGTTCAGACGTTGGCCCACGGACACTGAGGTGAGCAGGTCAACACCACCAGCCCCTTTGTGGGAAATAGATGAGATTTTCTGCAGCTATAAAGTGTGACAGTCTTGGAAATACACAGGTTTTAAAAATTCATGGCAATTCCATTATCTTTTTATTCTGTTCGTCCACAAACTTTTCGAAGCCCCCTAGCATCCTGGTGACCCTTGGCGGCATAGCTGCTCTGCATGAGAGAGAGAAAGCGGTCTATTCCTGTAAAGTTACACTCTCTGAAATCCACAGGGGTGGTTGTGTCCTCTCTCTCAGGGGCACCATGAGTCAGAATTGACCAGGAGACAATGAGTTATCTTATGCATTTCATTTATAATCTCTCGATATATTTCAAGATTCATTTTCTATTCAAGATCTTGCTAGATAGTATTAAAAAACGTTATTGCTCTACCCATATTTTATTACTTTTATTAGGAAGACCTGGTGTCACATGAGTCAGCATGGCAACTGGCTGCTGCTTTGTTTTTAACAGGAATCAAGTGGGTTGTTTATTGTAACTGCCTGAACTTGGGCAGTTCAAAAGCCTCCATTAAGGAAGAAAGGTTTGGTTACTGACTTCTAGGAAGATCTCAGTCAAACAGTTCTACTTTGTAACAGGCGAGATCACTGTGAGTCAGAATTAACTCGACATCAGCCAATGTTTTTTGTTCGTAATGATTCTTTTGCTACAAAATACAAGGTACAGAGTTTTACTGAGAGAGGGCAAAGTTCTTCTGAACTGTGACAGAGAATTCTCGAACCATGAGTATTTATCAACACTAAGGTTTAAGAGGATCCTTTCAGAAATACCTGGGAGAGCTGAGTTTGACCATTAATTATTACAGATAATAAAATACTTCCCTCTTGAACACATTCAGAAAAATACATTACTTTGTGGTAATAGGCTGTGAGGTTTCCCAAATACATCCTTTGAGGAGAATGTAATAGTCTTCCCAGTTCCATGATGAAAGTGAAGTGCACTTTTATTTTCATGTGGCAGTTCACTTTCAGGCACATAAATATATCCCATATTTCTGCCTGTGTCAGGATTCATGAAAAAATTCTGTTTCTCATAGGCTTTATTTCCTTAATGTGTAACCCTTTTGCAAGATGCTCGGTTCACACCAACATTTGTATTTATTTTCTTGCCTGTGCCATAAACACAATTTAACGTAGACCCAACTTTGGCTAATCAATTTGGCTAACTTACTTTCAAAGTGATATTTGGGTTTGTCATCTTAGACGTATCCAAGAGAAACTGAGCAGTGCCTTTGATGTCTGTGGTGTAGTTTCCCACCAGTTTGTCCTTCAGGTACAACTGGACGGTTTCATGTGGGATAGGAGTGTTGTCTGGACGAAGCAATTTAATCTGCACAAGAAAAAGAAAACATATTTCTGAAGCACGTAGTGAATTTGAGAGTCATTCTTTATGGAACATGTCTAGGTTCTGCCATGGGTACTAGACTTCCTTGGCGTGCATTCTCTTCTTGAGTCATTCCATCTCCTTCTTTTAAGTACAGGACAGATACATCCAGTATCCTGATGACCCCAAACTCGATTTCTTCCCTCTATAATACTCCTTTGAAATGCAGACCAACTATCTCACTAAATCACGAATATTTTTGTAGTATAATAACTACAGGAAGCAATAGAATTGAATGATTTCTTACTCTATTCAATCTGCTTTTTCTTATTTGTCTCAGAGTCAAATCGTTAATTTAGTTTTTGAATCAATTATCTGGGACTCGTTGGACTTTTCCTTCACCCATTTTTAATTGTTGATAAAACACTCAACTTTATCTTTTTAGCATCATCTCTTTCCAAGATCATAGGGATTCTGATTGCTATTGCCTTATGTCAATTTCCTATTTTTTCTTATACATTTTGAAATTCTCTTATCCAATCTCTGCCTGCCCTGTGTTGTCACTGTCTGTTATTTCTTCATATTGGCCACAAAACAAATTCTCTAGAATGCAAAACATAATCCTTCTCCCTGAATGCTTTTGTGACAAACTAATAAATCATAGTTTAGTTCCTAGAAATAGCTTTCCATTGTCTTACTGGTACATGCATGATAACTTTAAAAAGATCCCTCCCTTCAAAAAAGAAATCCTCCCAGTCTCAGCTCACACCGACACTTTTAGCAAAACTCAAGAAACAGAAAATAATAAATGCTGGAGCTGAGACAGAGAGATCAGAATGCTTTTACATTGATGATGAGACCACAGACTTCTACAACTACTGTGAAAACATGGCACTTTTTTGGGGGGGCATCACTGCCCTCTGGTGGTCTTGGGAGCTACCCAGTGCTGCTCCTGAGAGCCATCGCTGGATTTGATCCACCAAGCCCGCGGACCGCAGTCCTGCACTCAGCCACTTATGCCACCGGGGCTCAGTCCTAACATGGCACTTTTTAAGTATATATCAATACAAGTACCTTCTGATCTAGCAATCTCTACTGGGTATATACCTTAAGAAATAAAGAATACAACATGAACAGGCATATATATATTATATATATATATATATATATATATATATATATATATGCACCCAAGCTGATTGCAGCAATTCCCATAATAGCAAAAACATGGGAACAACCTAAAACCCTTATTAAAAGGAATGGACAGACTTTGGCTCATCCATACAATGGGATATTATGTACCAATAAAAACAATGACAACTCATGAACACTGCCAAATGTGGACAACATTAAAGAACATTATGCTAGCAAACTTAGTCTTATAAGAACAAATTTTAATAAAAGCATCATTATAAGAGAAAATTGAGAAAAAGAAACATGTTTTATATCCCTGAGACCAGACCAGACTATGAGGAGGCAGGATGAGGAGAGGAGCACGATACTTAGAGGGAGGGAGGGAGGATGGTGAGAGGGGAGGGTCAGGATACTGAGAGGGAGGGAAGAAGAATGGGGAGATGGGAGGGGCAGGGTAC